>JAPMLY010001690.1:22500-90228 GCA_026401115.1 Tetraselmis chui
CTCATCGCAGTCTGACTTGGCGCCGTTGCCTTTTTCCTCTCGCCCTTTACATGGTTTTGTAATCTGTTTAGTTTCCTTTTCTGTACTTGTACTCACTATAGTAGTGTGCAAACTAGACTAGCGCCGAGGTGCTGTAATGCTGTTGGATGCCACAGCAGCCCTTCGCCACTTGGCGCGACTCCGGTATTGCGGGGCGACCTCACCCGCGTCTTACGTGAAGGGATGGACAACAGGTGGCGCGCCCAGCTGCGTCGCACGGGCAATCACATACCACTCTTCCCATAAAGTCCGTTACTAGTGGAATAGGGCTTTTCGCGAAGGGCGGGTGTTTATCATGCAGGGATTTAGGGTTTCACTGAACTTCAATGTGTTGAAAAGACGGATCGAAACTTGTGTTGGCGGTGAAGTAATGGGGAAAGCGGGGCAGAAATGCGGCCCGTCCCTGCTTCTATATCCGACGTATTGTTAGGGTCTGCGGCTCAGCCCCGATTTTTAGGCATACCCTAATTCTGGCGACAATGGTTTTGGATTTTCATCCGCACTTGGGCTCGTGAATACTCCCGAAATCGGCGACACAATATGCAGTTATGATGATCCCACCATGTTGTCCGCAAACATGGGAGCACGTGGGTGTGATGGAAGGTGCCGTTAACATGCTTGGCCTCGGTGGGATTGGGGCCGGAAAACCACAACTTGGGAGGCTTAAAACCTCCTAACTTTTCCGTACGGTGTCCGACTACTAAAGCAAACTGAGTTGCAAAAGGAAGCCCTCCCACAAGTAACTATAGGTTTATTACTTATCTAACGCCCACCGGTGGGTTTTCACGTCCAGTCCGCCGTCCGATGTCATCCATGCCCTCGTACGGTCAACTCGTTTTACGATTTCAAAATTTGCCACAATCCCGCGGGGCTAGCAACCCATGGACATGTGGTACCCGCACACCCGCTCCGCCAATACGCTCGACATTAAGCGCTCTATATTTCTTCTGCTCACGGCTTTGCCCATTTCATGCCTCATTATTATTGCATGGTGCCGGCCAAATAAAGGCTTGTGCTAGGGTGCTTTGAAAGCTCCCCGCCATTTTTCACGCCCGGCGATGCGTAAGCTTCAAAGGTCAGCGATCCGCGCGCCATGGTGCTTACATTGCAAGTTAACTGCCCCTCAAGCCCAATAGATCCTTAGCCCGTGCTCCTTGGTTGTATTTCCGGGCACGTGGCCAGACAACCTTGTGCGCACGACATGCCATTCTCGGTGTCGCCGCTATGTAGACAGCCGGGCGCAACACACTCGGCGGATACTACTAGTGCAATTGTGCAAACATGTTGAGAACTAAGTGTCGAGTTGTCTCCCGACTTGTCGCGACACTACGTTTACCGAGCCACGCATAGAGGCGTGCATAACCTGCACATGCACGAATTTCGGCCCGCAAAATATGGGCCGCAAATCAAACGTGTGTGACCACAGTAATTGGGGCGTGCCGGTAAATGTGCTCACGTCAGTATATTGTTCGAAAATCATTTATCTATAACCCAATCGAGTTGCATGGCCATCGCGGGCAATTAGTTGCGTGCCGCTATTAACAGACTTTATGTAAAGAGTGTAGAGAATTGGCTGCAACCATGGATACTTCGTGACCCGGTGATACATGTCGGTACATGTTTATCGCCCGCTCTCTGCAATACATACAACCAGGTGGACACTCCGTTTTGTAGTCGACATACAATTTTCAGAGAACAAAGGGTATATGCATGAGGAGCATAAGCTCCGAACCTATAAACCAAAACTAGCGCAACCAAGTAATGGAGTGGCATGAGTACAGAAAACGCTTACACGTATTCTAAACATCGCAGACATTAGTGTTTCGATACAAATGATGCCCAAGTAACAACGTATTCCAGAAAAATGTGACTACTACCCAGAATACGATGGCCTCACTCAACTGTGAGATAATTGTAGATATCTTCACTCTAATACAAGCCGCTCGTAGTTAAAATGTTGGAAGTCCTCAATAAAGATATCCTCCACGAGTTGCGCCAAACGTGGGGTGTAGTACCGTGGCAGCAATCCATTCGCACCCGTTGCCCGGTTGTAGTCCATAAAAACCCCACTATCCGCCCCCTGCTTTTGTCGTCCCTGCGTCTCCTCGCTGGACGAGCACTTGACCGGCGGGGACTCAATAAGCTCCTGCATACTTTCGCATGTATGTCTTTCGGTTGAGTAGAAGCAGTCATGCAGGGAGGCACCCTCCCGCTTCGACACAAACGGGGCACACCACAGTGCAATGGCGTTGGCATCTGAGTAACCAAAGGTAGCATTCAAAGAGATTAACTGAGTACGGAAGGCCCATACCTGTGGGGTTGTTGTCTTTCTACGAGAGCTAGCTGACAACTCTCGCCAACCTGTTTTCACTACGTCGTGCAACCCCAACATGTTTATCAGCGCAGGATACCAACTCCCGATCCACTCCACCGGCAACGTATAGTCATATTGCAGCCCGGCATCGATTCCGCATTTGCGTGACATGGGCGTAAAATGCTTGTCGATGCGCGGGGCCTCCCAACCAAAGCGTTGCACGATGCGATGCAAGTCCTCCACAAACGCAGCAAAATCCGATGGCGAGCGGGTTAAGGAGGAGGCATTGATGGAGGAGTGGCTGGAGAGACTTCCATATAATTTTGCGTTGTCAAATTTTCCGTTCGCTAGCTTGTTCTGCACATGTACCAAAACGTTCTCAAGCTCATCACACTCCACATTCACACTTCATCCATGCCTTACTAGAAAGCAAGGCTACTACCGATGTCCCAAAATAAAACCATCCAAACGGATCTCCCCGCGAAAAGTAGAGGCTCGCTCCACTGCAAGGCGCGCGCGAAACGGGGTGAGATAGCGGAGGAATAGAGGGAAATGCTTGATTAAAAATCATAGCATTGGATATGATGAAAAGAAGAACTTAATATTTGTTATGGTTATGTATGTTATGGTTATGTATGTGTACACGATTGTCTGTATTTAAGGATGTATGTATGTGTGGATGTATGAACGAATGAACACATGAATTTATGTATGTATGTATGTATGTATGTATGTATGTATGTAGGTATGTAGGTATGTATGTAGGTATGTAAGCATCTATGTATGTAGGTATGTAGGTATGTATGTATGTATGTATGTATGTATGTATGTATGTATGTATGTATGTATGTATGTATGTATGTATGTATGTATGTATGTATGTATGTATGTATGTAGATATGTTTGTATGTATGTATGTACGTATGTATGTATGTACGTATGTATGTATGTACGTATGTATGTATGTATGTATGTATGTATGTATGTACGTAGGTAAGTATATATGTATGCATGCATGCATGCATTCATGTATGTATGTATGTATGTATGTATGTATGATGTATGTATGAATGTATGATGTATGTATGTATGTATGTATGTATGTATGTATGTATGTATGTATGTATGTATGTATGTATGTATGTATGTATGTATGTATGTATGTATGTATGTATGTATGTATGTATGTATGTATGTATGTATGAATGTATGAATGTATGTATGTATGTGTGTATGTATGTATGTATGTATGTATGTATGTATGTATGTATGTATGTATGTATGAATGTATGTATGTATGTAAATATATTCAATAAGAGAGAAGGAAAGATTGAACATAGAAAGAAAGACAAATAAGAAAAAAACGAAACGAAGAGAGTAATAAGAAATATAAAATCCAGCAGAAGAGGAGGTAGAAGAGATGAGATGGGGGGTGAGTTTGTTGGTCCGCACGCATGGAAGAAAGCACGTAAGAGAAGTTAGATGGTAAGTACAGACTTAAGAAGATAAGTAAGTAAATAGGAAAATAAGCAAGAAGTAAGTAAGACAAGAAGGAAGTAACGGAGTAAGTGAGTAACTAAGCAGTTAAAAACTTAGGTATCAAGTAAGTTTGTAAATAAAGAAAATATCCAACGTTGTGATGATCTATTTCCAGCGTCAATGCTAATGCAAGTCTGATGGCTGAAAAGCGGGAACATTTTTCGGAAAGCGTTCAAATCACGAGCGACTAATATACGATGATCACAGTAGTACGTAAGTTTATATTGGAACATCTGGCGCGTTATGGTAGGTTTGGATATCGTTGGGTTTCCGCGTCATAGTTTTTGCTGACAATATTTAGTACTACTAAGCTATCCCTGGGGGGGGGGGGGGGGGGGGGGCGGGGCAGGCTTTGCGAAGTTGGCATGCGAGCCCGTTGTTCACTCACCATGTAAGCAGACAAAAGCCTCGAGTATGGGCTTCGGACAATGACGACACGCGAAACCGTGGCGTTAAGAAGAGCATGCACCGTGGGGTATTCGATCTCTGACGGCGGCCATGGAGGTTTACCGCGAGCATGCACTTGTATGTCATGAGGCTTTTCAAAAGCTTTTGCGTTTTTGGCGCCCGTCACGGATTTCATCAATAGCTGCTTCCATCTGCAAGTAAGACCACACACATGACGACACCCGACACACATTGTCACAAGGTAGAACGAGCATAATTATATTGTTCTCCCCATCGGATAAAGTCGGATCAGCAACATATTATTCACATCCGCATTTCGTTATCACATGCTTGTACTATCTGCATGAAGTTGCAAAAATGTGTTTTTCTTACTACTGTCGTCTGTGTGTGCAAAAGTGCGCGAGTAGTCCCGTACATTATCAGGCAACGGGATCGATTGATTGAATTCCATCCGCACGGCAAATCATTGCGACTTCATAATCCCCGGAAATTCAGGCGATGAGTAGTGAATGAAATACATCACCCATACAAATATCTAACCGCCCGGTATATACCCGTACTGTTAATTCTTTTCACAGCGAGCGCGGTGATATATGTGGCTAAGTAACTGATTGCAGGATTACATATTATTATTAGCGAGCAAATTGCCGATTTTGTGATTGAACTACCCAGTCTTCACAATCACCTCAGTGTACAGACCTGGTTGGCCCCGCGCCACCGTACGCGCAGACTTAGCCCGACAAAAAGGCCAGCAATCCAGCAGAAACAAAACAGATACGACGTTTAAGCGACGTTTGTCACGGTAGCGTGTGTGCAGCATATAAGCAGCAGCGTGTCATCGCGTGCGCTTTTAGCTTCACCTTGTACTGCCGGCCTTTTGAATCAAACAGAAGATCGCGTGTTGTCCGTTTGGGGCTTCGAACGGCGTCGGCAGGGCATCGTGAAAGCCGGGGTGCACGTGACGTAGATGTTGCGCAACTTGCGCCACACCTGTGATATAAGCAATGGCTATATTTAGATGGGTAGATAGGACACACCCATCATGCATCATTCAGTCGCGCAGCCTGCTGCTCCTCAGCCTTATTCTCAGAGAGGAATGAGAATCTATCGGTCAGTGACGCCGGCGCAACGCCGGCGAAGGGAGACGTCCACTATATAATGTACAGTGCTAGATAGATTTCATCCTTTTATTCATCGTAAAGACAAGACGGGCATGACAGGCAAGACAGGGATGAAAGAATTGCTGTCATCGCTCATTTTACTGGAGCGATCGATTCATGTGTACTGTATAGTGTAGTCGCAGCAGTGGGTTATTCGTTATTCAGTAATAGGTGGGGGGGGGGGGGGGGGGGGGGGGGGGGGGGCATATTATATAACTTCATGAATTTATGCATGTGCGTATGATTACGTGTATGTTCCAAGTAATTGGCAATCCCTCATCAACTTAGTTAATCGTGACTCGCGAGGGGAAAACGTGACGGTTCGGGCTGAGTGGGGAATGGGCCGCTCGCCTGCGGAACGGTTTACAGGTAGGCTATTTAGGAAGCGACTGAGGCAAGCAGGGCGATGAGGATGGCCAACTGATGGAAGCCTCGCGATGGTAGTGGGGACGGCGGCGGCGGTGGCAAATAAGCTGATGAGCAGCAGACCAGCAATCCTCTGAAGGGCGGTAGTTGTCGTGGCTAGCATCCTAAGGCGCTGGTGCGCTGTAAGCTGCCTCATCATATCATACCTCGCAAGAACAAGGTTACGTTGTTGCACAGGGGGCACAGGCCCTGATGCTTGCTGTAGGATGAGAAGCTATACTCGAATAGGTATTGTACTGATGAAGAGCAGCAGAAGTATAAATGGAGACGATAGCAGTAGGCACCGCCGGTTATTAGCTATAAGTTCGTCGCCATATACTACCAACGTTTCGTAACTACCGGAAAGACGGGCCGCACGCAAGACTGAATAAGTCGCCCGAGAAGTTGTTACATGCGGGATCTTTTGTAGCGGCTCGTCACCACCGCAGAGTTTTTAACAGCGCGCGGAGTAGGTGTCCGAGAGTGAGTGAAGTCGTTCGCGTAACGTAGGCAGTTGTATTTGTTACCAACCAGAGAGATGCGCAGATCATAATAACCGCAATGAAGTACTTTGCTTCCATACCTTTCGGATGCCCCGTACATACGACTTCGATTATTCTACCCCCATCATCAGCAGAGGCTTGTGAAGGGTTTTTGTGCTCCCTTCTCCCTTTTGCTCGGTGATCTCCACTTCTTTTTATTCATATAAAAAAATTTAAACTGCTTCTATCGGTCTCCAACTATTACTCATCCAGGCGAGCGTACCTGTATTTCACAACTTCATTGTCAATATGTAGAATAATAGTACGTTCTCATCCGTGAATTGGAAAAGTAACGGGCGGATGAGATGCATCTGAGGAAAAAACCTAAGCCCGAGGAACAGGAAGGCATGCCACAGCACCAGCACTGCCTTCCTGAAAAGCGTCGCGGAGATAAGAACCCAGAGTGCCATGAAGAACAGCAGAAAGACGTTGCATGAATTCACGTCGCACATCCCCCCAAAAACGCCGAAACGGAACATAAGTAGATCGACGAACAAAATGTTGCATACGGACATAACTGTCAAAGCGCAAGGACCGAGAGTCAGCGGCACCCATGCCAGGGAAGCGACGAACAGCCACCAAAATAGCCAAGCGATCGACCAACTCAACTGCCATCGGCGCCAACCGGCCCCCATCCTCCATGGCGAAGGGATAATAGTCATGGACCGACTGAACCGAAGGCGTGCCAAGCAAAGCGGAAGTGCGGAGGTCCGCATCAAGTTTGCTTTGCTGAGCTCCCAATGCAAGGCTGCCAGGGAGTGGAAGGTGAGCACCTATACGATGAACGTTGGTGTATCTGAGACTTATCTGCGATGCGTGTTTATCTAAGCCACCTGAACTCATGCGCAACTATATATGTGAAATGCTCGGGTATGCGCAGCTGAACTACCGATTTTTTGCCCTTCCGGACGAATATGGGACTGGCACTATTATAGGATTGTATGCCCGTAAACGTCCCGTACATGCGCGTTCGTTGGGGGAGTCTTGGTCCCACGCTCATCCGTAGCATACACGTACTCGCGCGCGACCGCCGGAATGGAGCAACTGCAATTGCTCCACGCCAGAATGGACGACCATGCCCGGACGCAGTCAGAGCTTCTCCGCCGGGACGCGATGCGCGATCACCCGGTCGCTATCGACGCGGGGGCGAACCCATCTGTGGACGACCTGTATAGGCCTGCCAGTAGCTTCGTGCCTGCTCCGACTTTCGAGCAGTCACCCCATGGCAGCGTCAGTCGTAGACCAACTACCGACCCGGAATTCGTTGCCATGACCGCAGACTGGGCCACCAACTTCGACGGTGACTCATTTTCACGGTCATTTCGCATGGACGCTCCACTTATGCCACGGACAGGGGAGTTCAAAACTTGGAAGCGCGACTTTCTGTCGTTCTTATCCATTAAGGGGGGTGCACTTATCCCACAGATGGCTCTGTCCTCCTCTGGCGCCCCTCTGAATCCGGTGACTCAGCGGTTCGCACACGCCATGCTTGTTCAGTGCTGCCGACAAAACAAACCGGCTGCACAAGCAATCGCGGGCGTTCATGCTGGACGACCCGACTGCGGGACAGCCGCCAAGGAAATGCTGTGTGAGAGACTGGACGCTCAATCCATCTCACGCACGCTGTCACTCTTGGACCGCATGATGGTTCGTCAGGCTTCTGGCCAGTCAGTCTCTGCGTACGTTCACGCAGTGAAACAACACTTCGATGAACTGAACGAGTGCATGCAACTAAAGGATGTTTCTGCTGCGATTCACCCCCACGTACTCGCAATGGTCATGATTCGTGGCCTCTCCAACGTCGGGCAGTATGGCTTGGCCAAGCAATGTGTCATTAATGCTTTTCACACCGATTTCATTCTGTCGGCCGACAGAGTGATGGGGAGCATCATACACCAGGCACAGAATCTGGACGCCGATGTCTCTTTTAAATCTGACAGTGCTGACTCCGGAGTTCCAATCAATGCTTTCCTTGCGGATCGAAAACGGCAGGGTGGCCGTGGCATTGGCGGGTGGACCGCGGACAAGAAGAAATCGAAGTTCTCAATGAAGTGTGGTGCCTGCGGAGATCCAAACCACGTCTGGTCTACATGTAAGGCGCCTGATGCTGACCTACTCCGCTGGACACTAGCCAAGCGCAAGCATATTGCGGAGAAGTACGCAGGCCAGCCGCCTCCCACCGCTCACCTCAGCGACGTCCCACATGACATGGGGTCTGTGGAAGATGTTGCTGAAGGGGACGCACAGGAATACGACATGCAGGACGAGTATGATGACACAGAGGTCGGTACATCCTTTGCCTCTGTTGCATTCGCGTCCGCCGCATCTACAGTTGCTGACCTGTCTGACTACTGGGTGGTTGACTCTGCCTGCTCTGTCAACTTAACGTCATTTCGGTCGGATTTTTCGGAATTTCATCCCTCATCTCGCCGCAGCACTGTCGGTGGCGTCGGTGTCACAGTACAGGGTAGTGGAACTGTTCGCATTCCTATCTGCTTAATTTCCGGTCGGACGGTATTTCGGCGCGTTCATGCCCTCTATACCCCTGATCTGTCCTCTCGGTAAGCGCAGCGTATCAGTCGTCTGCTCAGTGTCATCTAGATGCAGAAACACTCTGGCTGCGAGTTTTCGTTCCCTACTGACTCTGACAGTGGCATGCTTCTTGTCACCATAGGAATGGGGATGCTAATCTCGTCGGGGAACGGGTTGTACCTCCTCCCGAGGTCGCATGATTGTGCGGGGCTGTCCTCGCACAACGTAGACAGTCTTAACTTGTAACCTGTCGCGCTTGCTGCTGAGTGTGAAGCTGCTTTGTGGCATAGTCGGATGGGCCACCTGAACATGCAAAGCCTTAAGGCTCAGCATTCTCATAATACGGTGTCTGTACATGTTATGCCTAGTTCTGTAAATGATCTCTCATATGAGTCTTGCAATTTGAACAAAGCCGCGTCTGCGCCTCAAAATCGCAAAGCATCTCAGAAGCCAGCTGCCCCACTTCAGCACATGTTATGTGTCCAGTGGGGTCCTGTCAGTGTTCCCTCACCTTACGGTCTGAGGTATTGTCTGGTGGTCATAGACCATCACGCGAACTTCATGCGGGTGAGGTTTCTGAAATCTAAGGATGAGACGTGCGCGAAACTGGAGACCATCCTCCTAGACGTACGGCATACCCATGCCCGTTTTCACTCTCACCTCCATGCGTTTGCACCGTTCCTGAAATTTGACTCAGACTCGGTGTTCGAGGCAGCGAACACACAGCTCATGTGCACGAGATTGGGATTCAGCACTCGGCGCCTTACGCGCATCACATGCTGGGGAAGGCAGAACGCCTGTGGCGCACTCTGCGTGACGACGCGTCCTCAATGCTTCACGCAATGTATGTGCCTAACAGCATGTGGTCATGCGCGATCAGCACTGTGGTCCACCTCCGTAACCGTACTTACAGTCGCGATGTTGGTCCATCTGGAGGGGTCCCTGTCACCCTTCTTACGGGCGCAGTTCCGGACGCGTATTTCGAGTGTTTGGGTGTGCGGCATTTGCCAAAGTGCCTGATAACCTCAGACGGAAACTCGGCTTGAAAGCGTTCCGAGGTGTGATGGTGGGACACTCTCACAACTCACCGGGGTATCGTATCTACAACCCTGTGACCATGCGCATCACCACGTCTGTTCATTTCAAGTTTGAAGAGACTGTGCCCGGGTTTGGGTCATCCCACCATGTCGCCTCGTCGATCGATGTGTGTGCCGATGCATAGACTATCCCTATTGCCCCTGCCAGTCACCCCCTCACAGATCTGAACATGGACGTAGAGGACATTGTGCCTGTGGTTGAGGTCGACAGACCCACTCGCCTTCGCGGACCACCTGCTCATTTCGAGGACCACGTTGCCCATGTGTCAACTGTGCCGCGTGTGTGTGTCACCGACTCGTGTGAGACCGACCTTTCCGACCACATGGACGACATCTTTCCACTTCCTGATTTTTCCCTCATGATGGCTCACCCACGTCACAAGTGCTCTGAAGGACCAGTGGGTGACGTCGCCCTAGTGTCCGCGAGCGTCTGTGTTGAACCAACATCCTACAAAGATGCTTTGGTTAGTCCGCGGCGGAGTGGAAGACGGCCATACAGTTGGAATTCGACTCTCTAACGTCTAACCAGACATGGGACCTCGTTCCCCTGCCTGCTGGACGCCGCGTGGTCAACATCATGTGGGTTTACAAGGCTAAAACAGACGTATATGGAGTTGTTTCCCGGTACAAGGCGCGGTTTGTCGCAAAGGGCTGCAACCAGCGCGAGGAGATTGACTACACGGAGACCTTCTCACCCATCATCCGACTTGCTAGCCTCCGCGATTTCTTCAGTATCGCCGCGGCTCGTGATCTCGAGCTGGGCGGTTTGAACATCGACACGGCGTTCATGTACGCGCCCATCAAAGAGGATGTCTACATCAGACAGCCACTTGGGTCCGATGACGGGACCACCAATGTCTGTCACCTGCGCCGGTGCATGTACGGCCAGAAGCAGTCACCCCGGGAGTTTAATGACATGCTTCGCGAATGGCTCGTCTCTCAAGGTTGGCGCCAACTGATGTCGGATCCGTGCATTTACATTTTTGAGGCAGACGGCGTCTTCGCCATGATTGCCCTCTACGTGGATGACATTCCAGTGGCGTGCAACAACACCGCCTGGCGGGTGGCCTTCACCGCATTGGTGCGCTCCAGGTTTGACATCAAGGATCAGGGCGACATGTCCGACATCATCGGCATGCACATCACCAGGGACAGAACAACGCGCACCGTCAGCCTAGACCATGGCAAATACGTGCGCGAGCTGCTCAACAAGCATGACATGGTGGATTGCAAACCCTCGTGTCTCCCAATGGACCCCGGTTTTTGGGCTGCCATCTATAAGCAGACGCATGTGCCCCTCACGGGAACGGACCGGGACATATACCCGAGCCTGCTCGGCAGTCTGCAATACGCCGCAGTCTGCACTAGACCGGACATTTCGACCGCGCTTAGCATTCAGGGCTCTGCGCAGGCGAACCCCACGGTGGCCCACATGCAAGCCCTTAAGAAGGTGCTGCGCTACCTCAAAGGGTCTCCCAACATGAGCCTGACGTTGGGGGGGGGGGGTGAGGACAACACTCTCCAACTGACAAGCTTTGCTGATGCAGACTGGGGCAATGACAATGAGACACGCCGTTCACGATCGGGATTTATGTTTACACTGGGCAGAGGTGCAGTCAGCTACAAGTCGAGGAAACAGTCCTTCGTCGCACAGTCAACACGCGAGGCAGAGTACTACTCAGCAGCGGACGCAGCTAAGGAGGCTATCCATATTCGACAAATGCTTTCGGAAATCTTCAGTCGACCTGTCAGCGGGACGACCACCATCTGGGAAGACAGCCAGAGCTGCATCGCCTATTCGCAAAATGCACTGGTGAGCGAGAAGACCAAGCACATCGACCTGAAATATCACTTCGTGAAGGACCACGTGCAGCTGGGGACTATCAAACTACGATACCTACCCACTGGTGACATGGTCGCCGACATGCTGACCAAGCCACTGCCTGGATCTGCACTCGTGAAACACAGGAACGCCATTCTGGGGACATCCGGACCCATGCAGCGATACACTTCGTAGAGGGAATTCTGTAATCACTTCCATCTGGTTACAAGACACACCTTAGCTATCTTGAGGGGGAGTGTTGCAAGTAATTCCTAATGTAGATTAGTTACAGAGAGCTAATGTATGCTCTGATAGAAGTTCTTATGTACATGACATCATCTAGAGTGCCTGAGCACGATATCACGAACTAGCGTATAGACAGCTCACAGCTATAGTTGAAGTCACTTCTCTTGTCTCGACACCAGCCGCCACCTAAGGCTGGTTGTTTAGCGTACCTGTAACCAGCACACCGCAAGTTACAGTATCTTCCTTATCGAACCGTGCATACCACGTTCAACACCACATGCTTTCAGATCCGTTTGTAAAGTGCATACACTAGACATCCTATTATACTAGTCGCTACCGCAACGCATTCACTCCCTGCCCATCAGTCCCGCTCTACATACCTCATCGTGGCTAGATGCACTCATGGTAGTACGATGACAGATCAAGACCACCGGCCGGGACTCTATACTAAAGCGTGATGGCTAGTGGCGTTGTGAAGTGTGCCGCGGTGTGAAGTGCAGGCTCAAAGGTTTGCCTTCGACTCCGCCAAGCCTTGAATTCTACCCGATCCGCGCGATAAAGTCCGCTGCCGAATCGGGATGTCGTGCTTGCGAGATATAGAGGTTCATTTTCCTGCGGTTGGGAGCAGTTCGAGTCATGCAACGAGAGGGTCGTCGTTGTGATTAGCGGCCGGCGCAGGCCGGCAGCCCAATCAACTTCGTAGCGAATGCGAATTTTTGCCGGCGACTGATTGCTTTCTTATGTGAACAGTGCATATGCGGGAAGCGGAATTCATACATGTCTTTTAGTGGGACGGCTTAAATACGTTTTAAAGATTGCAAATTCACTGCTGGCTATGTGAACACAGTTTAATAATAAGTGATATCAAGAGCAACGCGGCATGTCAGAGATGCATGTGCTCTGGTTTCGGCACCAACCGTCGTACCAAAGCGCGTCGCATAAGCCAAACAACGATACACACGTTCTCAACCACAAGCACGACCACGCACCAACCACAGCTAACAGTGCTACGACCACGGCACCCCACGTCTCGGCCGTCTCGTGGATTCTCAACTAGACGATCCCGGTAGATATTGCCACTTCCTATGTCACTCCTGACATCACCGTGTTCTCGACGCGACGAAGACGTCGTCGATGCTGTTGACTTTGACGGAACGATACCATTCATCGCGTCTGGCTGCGCCGGCGCGAAATGGAGCCATCCATTATCCTTCGTCTCGGCGTTACCCTCACTTTCCGTGTCGGTGGCCGTTATTATCACACGGAATAGTCGAACTCCGTGTGAGGGCACGTCGACGGCTGTAAACCCCCCTTCGTGCCTCCCCAGGTCGCGACGAGCCCACACATCACGCACTCGAGCGAAAATAACCGGACGATTATCAGCACGAGACGACGACGAGTCCACTCCGCCCTCTATTTCCGACCCGAACACGCCGCTGCGACCCGATGGCTGATGCTGCTGCATCACGTCAGCGCACGAACACGAGCAGCTGACTAGCATAAATCCTGAATTACGCTCGCACTCCCCCGACGCTGCCCACCCCTCACACTCCTCCTTCTCCTTCTCGCACTCAACGCTACCTCCTCGATGGCGTGTCGAGTCGGCAACATCACGAGCCCATTCCGCGCGCATATCTAGTGCAACATCGCCGCGGTTCAGTAGCAGCAAAGCAAAGCTGCCGTCCGCGAGTCGCTTGCTCCATATCTCCGTCTCGACTTCGCCGTTCCCCGCTCGAGTACTGACGGTCACCCGCCCTTGCAATCCCGCGGGGTCCTGGTTCACGGCGATCACCTCCGGCGCGAGCAGAATCTCGAGCGTCTGGGTAGACATCGCTCGCGGATCGTTTCCGAGCAAAAGCGGCGCGGCGAGGATCGCCCAAAGGCTGAAATGAGCGACTTGCTCTGTTTGTGTGAGGCCGCCGACCTTTCCCCACCGCTCTCGCGTGATGTACTCGCCTAAAGTGCAGTCGGGAACGGCGGGTGGGCAACGCTCGACGATCCCGTAGGGATACCTTCGTACCCGGCAGAAGACAACATTAACACACCGATTAGAAACGGCACTGCATGCCATAGCAGCCAAACGTCGCTTCCCAATGCTTTTTAATTTCCTCGCGTGGAAGCTTGGTGTAACGGTGTGAGCACAAACCATCTAACGCACACGTGCATGTGCTTTCCGTATATTATGTATCGGTATAACGGCTCCCTTCGACCTCTCTTATTTTTGGCGGCTGAGCTGGCTGATCGCCTGGCTATTTTGGTGGCAGTCCGTCGCTTCCCTGGCATGGGTGTTGCTGACTCTCGTTCTTTGCGCTCTGTCATTAATGCTAGTATGCAACATTCCGTTCGTCGAACTACTTATGTTTCTTTGCTTCGTTTTTTTTTTGGGGGGGGGGGGTGTGCGGCGAGAGTGCATGCAACGTCTTTCTGTTGCTCTTCATGGTACTTTGGGTTCCTATCCCCGCGACGCATTGCAGGAGGGCAGTGTTGATGCTGTGGCATGCCTTCATGTTCCTCGGGCTTAGGTAGGTTTTCCCTCTTTTCTTCTTTGTGCTTGGTGGTCTCTCCTATCGTATTTTTATATCTTAATTAACAGAGTACCTTCCTGTTCGGAGTATTCGAGCCAACTCCTTCCTAATCGATTAAAATAAGGGTGAATAAATAAATTAATTCTGACATTATGTGCTTATCCGAATTCCGGATATCAAGTCGACTGAATTTGAAATCATTATCAAGTTCATTCTCTTCATCCCGGAATAAAGGGCCTTCACCAGCATAATCCTTGAAAACTGCAGCAAGCTCAAGCATGGGCGGGCAGAAAACGGCGTGCGTGCGTTCATAAAACTGCGCCACGATCGTTAAGGAATTTTTGAAAACATTTCATGGAAAACAGCAGTTAACAAACGCTTGTGTCATATTGTGCAATGTATCATCCGCAAAACAAAACACCCCTTTACTGACGCCACTCAATGATGTTTTTTTACCAAGCGAGGTTGGATGTTATGAAACATGATACACTGCAATATTCAAATTAGACAGCATTTCGATACAATATATTAATAAATTCGATATCCATTTTTCACATTTTGACTGCTTTAATTACAACACTCCAAAGCAAATACAACAAAATATGAGAAGAATGAATTTAAAAAATTAAACAATTAAAAATATATCAAATTAATATCATAAATTTTAAACATGATATCGAACGTTGAAAAACGTACCTCTGTAGGGTTGTGCAAAATCAAACACGCACCAAAAACCGGATACATTTATTGCAAAATTAAATTCAAATTGAGAATACTCGCAAATAAACTTCCAATTATATTCGACCCAAAAACACAATCAGCGGCCTCGCGAGCCGCAGTGATGGATAATAAAATGAATGAATGAATGAATGAATGGATGAATGAATAAATAAAAGGAGCTGGGGCGGAGCAGAGGTGGCGGCTCACATGCCGTGGAGGCCGACCGTCAACATGTCGGGGTCGTTAAACCCTCCAGGACCAGCGAAGCGCGCCAACCCGCGCTGCCCATCCACCGCCTCCATCACCGACTGCAAGTAGCCCGGGAGACCCAGCGACGCCGCGGCTGCGCGATCCCACACCGCAAACAGGTCGCGCCCCGTGCGCCAACTGTTCCCCACGGACGCGCCCCATCGGTGCGGCCGCCCGTTGCCCCAACTGCAAAGGCTGTAAAGAATGGGGCGCCCTGTCGCGGCGCTCGCCATCGCGAGAGCGTCCCGCATGCGACCGTACACCGTCTCAGCGCTCTCAGACAGTCCCTCCATCCCACAAAAGTCATACCTGATGACAAACACGCACAAATTTCAACACACCCTTTCGCTCTCACATGCACATACAAATACTTTCGACGCACACAGACTTACACATATGACCCCCCCCCCCCACACACACACACACACAATCTCACGCTGTTAGACCCCCCACCACACACACACACACACACGCACATTTGCAATCGTGTAAACGCTTTATTAGTCACACAGACATTTACACATTCATACACTCCCGCCAACGCACACACACACACACACACACACACACACACACACACACACACACACACACACACACACACACACACACTTGAGAAGTATAGAATATACACACTCACACACAAAAGGTGCATCCACATGGCACCCGGCTCAATACACACCACACACAAGGCGTCCCCAATGGCACAGGCATCTGGCACCCAATCACCCACAACGCCGCTATCTCAACTGCGCACACATTAAACCTGACTACCTGGAATCAACGCGCCCGTGACTGGGCTAGGCTCTGAGCTACATAAGCCAGAGGAAAGACGACATTGCTGCAACAACAGGTCGGGAGCGTTGGAGGGAATGTGGGGCTCATTGTAAGGAGCATTGCCAATTTAATATCAGGAGTTAATCGGGTTTGGGATCAAAGTCAGTTTGGTGAGATATTGGGGAGACTTACTTCAGATAGTCCACGCCCCATTCCGCAAATGACCTGGCGTGTGCGCGAAGTGGCGAGACAGCGTCCGTCAGTCATATCATGCGCTCAAGCGACCCAACGCCATCCCTACCCCCCCTCCCCATCCTCCTCCCAAATGTCATAGCTACACAACAGCATTTGCATCAATCACCGAAAGGTAGCAAACCCAGCGATCCAACTATCGCAACTCTTTTCCCATTCGAAAGCAAAGTGGTTGCATTCTGTAAATTATCCATCGATGTCCTCACTAAAGTTAACAATTGACAGCGAAACAAAATGGCACCCAATGCTTTGATACATCCACTCACGCCACAATTTGTCGTTATCGTGTGTTGCGAGTGGTTCGTGTCATCCATACTGTGAGGCATTGCGAAGCAAGGAGTGGATAGACGTTAGTTGTCGCTAGCCATTATCGACAAAGCCAGCGTATGTTAATATATCTGCCACATAACGCAGCATGTAAACGTTCTCACAGTGCCCTCACCCCCCCCCCCCCCCCCGCATTACCCTCATTATCGTAGAGACGATTGCACCAATGGCGATAATGGGCTGCGGAGGGGGGGGATGCTGCTGACGGGGATTACATCAGTGGTGGACACAATTTCAAAAAAATGTATATAGTTAATATAATGGTCAATGGTGGCTGAGGTGGTATTGTGGGGCGGCGGAAGTGAATGCAGGACTCGCATTCATTCATGAAGCAACTGGGTTAGGGGCATGTTGGTTATTAGGGGCAATTGCAGTGACGGGTGTTGCAATTCGGCCAACGGTGCCTCTGCTGAGATACATGGAATGTCACAGTCGAGCGATAATGACACACATGTGACAATGGCCGTGGTGGGTTGGGACGACAAAGGTGGTGATGGCGGTGGTGGTGGTGATAGGATGAAGAACGTGATGGTCGTGCTCCTGCTGGTGTGAAAGGTTGAAGGATG
The DNA here is from genome assembly GCA_026401115.1 of Tetraselmis chui. Lineage (NCBI taxonomy): Eukaryota > Viridiplantae > Chlorophyta > Chlorodendrophyceae > Chlorodendrales > Chlorodendraceae > Tetraselmis > Tetraselmis chui. Next base: position 40,021 of record JAPMLY010001690.1, read on the forward strand.
TCGTGACGGGAGGTGAGGCATTACGAACAAGATTGAATTAATCCTTTAAATGCGGATTCTGTGTAAGTATGTGAAAAATTATAATGTATGCAAAAAATCGACAAATTATTTTCAATAGATAGAAATATGTCTTTTTTTTGGCAGCTTTGCAACTCACATGGCATCCTCTTCTTCGTAGCCGTAGCTCGCAGGCAGCCCCTCGCAGGTTTTCTTGCCCGCGGAGCTGTAGATCCCGAACTTGAGGCGCCGCTGGTGCAGGTACGCCGCGAGCGCCGCCATCCCGCTGGGGAACTTGTCGGGGGAGGGCACCAGGCGGCGCGTGGTGGCGTCTCTTTCCCCCGTCATCCAGCAGTCGTCGATGTTGACGTAGACGTACCCCGCGTCCCAGAGTCCGCTGGAGACAATCGAGTCCGCCACCGCCTACACGGATGGAAGACTTGGCATGAAAGAGCGTCACTCATTGCTGCCGCGGCAGAAAACAAAGCTAGCCGCCCCGAGTTCGAAACGTGCTACCGCGTCACTCGCTTATACAGCTAGCACGTTTCGAACTCGGATGTTACTTGGTTCGTTTACTTCAGTGTGTGAGAATGGAAGGAAGAGCAGTAGGGTTTAGGATATCTCCGTTCTTGCAACATCATCAAAGAACAAACCAGTACATTTATTATGCATCTCTGTCTCTCGCGCGCGTTGTTGTTGTAATTGCTGCGCATTTCAGCGTTCCTGCTTTTCTGTCGAATAACAGACGAACACTCGCTGCCTTTGTTACGATACGTTGTTAGCCCGCCCTTTCCTACTCAGGAAGATTCCTACTCCTATCAAAGCACCAAGCCGAAGAGACGCGAGGGGTGGGCAGAAGTCGAGCGGTTCATGCTCATTTGAACACGGAAGCGTATGAGGAGGAGATTAACACAGAAGTCGAACACTTTTTTGAGAGTGTAACAGTGGAAAGTAATCAAATACTGCAACTTGCTAAATATTAACTGGCGAGTGTTGTACTGGTGTTACTGTCGTACTGTGTTCGTGCTGCCATATTGAGACCGCCGTGCCGGAGTCCCGTGCCGATGTTACGACGCTAGATAGTGGCTGCGTGGGAGTGGAGTAAGGTGCGGTGGCAGTGCATTCGGATGAGTTGGAGGGGGCCGGCAGGAAGGCGGGCAACTCGCCGGGATGAGAGAAGGCAAGAAGGAGGGCGTCACACCTTCACGACGGCTTCGTTTATGTCGCAACGGAAGGTGTTCCAGCTGTTCCACCCCATTGCCGGCACCTCCCCAGCACCATTGTCTAGGGTCGCAACTACGCGGGCAATAGTCAGGAGCAGGAAGAACATATGTGGTAGCGCCGCTGTCACCTGCCTCTGCATCAGCAGCGCTCGTCTCCGCTCGCCCATCGCTGAGTCGGAGCGGATCAGTGTAGGAGGATGGGGATTCGTCCCCGCACAGAGGGCGTTTCGAGACGAAGCTACGAGAGAACGGGAGAGAAAATCCAGCGTTCGACGCCCTGTGATTTCTTTGGTATCCTTCAGTGCAGTGTCTCGGCATGGCACTGTTTTAGAGAAGTAGCGCTGGGCCGCTATAGCTACTCGTGCAGAGATGCGCGACTAGGTAGCGCACCTCTGCAAATATATCTTCTCTGACGTACAGGTATCTGCATGTAGATAATAGGGTCACCGTGAACAATAATACAGGTATCCGGACATCGACATTGAAGCAGCCGTCTTTTCATCCAGGCTGCAGATATAAACCGAGGCCGAAACATAATAAAAATCGAATGGCTCACGAACTCTGATAGCTTGCCGGATCAATATCGATTTTATAGTTGCTAGCTGTAGCTTCCGTGTACAGTGCTGGCGAGGGGCAATATCGAATCTTCGATCTAGAATAAATGTATCCTAGGGCACGTTTTGCTAAATGCACAAGTTTGTTTATAATTTTGGCCAAAGACCACCGCAGGCGAGGCATGGGGGAAGATTAGTTAGCGCATAATCCTAGGGTTGGGCGGGTGGGGTCGTGCGAAGCCTAGATTTGCTGAGCGCGAAATCAGAGAGTGCCACGCTCTTGACTAGCGCTGGCTTATAAAGCTAGGGCTAGTTAGAGTTGACGGTCGGAAAAGTTATCATGCGGTAAGTTAAGCCCCATTGCCAATACGAGTTGGTTGTCTTGGAGGTGCGATGCGCCGTTATTTACGGTAACATTACCCGCGGGGGTCAATTTCCCGTACAAGTGGGAGTTGAGTTCGCAAACCCCTATCTGACCATGTACTCTAGGGCGGCACGTTTTGGCATTCACCTAAAGCCAAAGGCGTGCACATCCTAGTGTAGTGAAGCGGGCGGGAAGGGACGAGCCAGCCGAAGCAACGCCACGCTCTTAGGGATGGAGTCTTGGTTGGGTTGATGTACTTGTCTTTGATCACGGCGCACTTTTTTGCCCACGCCCATATATTTGACGACGGGGAGGGGCGCGCCGAATCGACGATCCAGCTAGCGGCGGACGCAGCCCCATTGCGGAGGTTGTGAGATGTCCACTTGAAGCCGGGCGGTGAAACAACGTGAATTGAGTTGTACGCTTGTTCTAGCCTGGCGGAGAGGGTTTATACTACATCAGAGTCAACGGAGTTTTATAAAGGTGGGAAGCTCCATATGGCGGACGGGGGAGGAGGAAGGAGCAATTGTAGTTGTCGGCGAAGGAGGTGGGTCGTTTGAGGAGGCACCGCTCGAGGAGGTCGGCGAGGACAGGATTAACCGTTATCGAGATGGCTAGAACATGCTTGTCGGTCGCGTCGCGTCGTTGGTCGTCACCTTTAAATTCCGTATAAATGGGCAAATATGTCCGGAAACTCGATCAACAGTTCAATCGTCATTTTGGCAAAGTACGTGGATTTTGCGCGGCATAAAAAGGCGCAGTTGACACAAAGTGCTAGAGATGCACAAAAGAGGGCGAGCGGGCTGTGGAAGCAGTCCACCCTTTGAGTGTGTTTCGGAGGTTGTCGGCGGCCTGCAAGATGGACATGAATAGCGGGACCGGTAAGGGTAGACGCGCGTCTGTTGCGATAAGACGTTGTTGTCGGATTTCTAGGCCGCTAGACGGGGCCCCGTCTAGCGTCAGCGAGCATCTTACGCACAGCGGGCAGGGGTTGTTGATGGTCACGGAAAAGACTGGTTGACAACTAAGTAGTACAATTGCAGCGACCCAGCGGCGACGATGTCCTGGAGGCCGAGCCAAGCTATGTAGCGTACCATGGTAGGCGGAGTAGCTTACAAGGGGCTAATGTTGTCGGCATGGTAAAAAGCGAAACAATGATTTCTCTCGTAATTCGCATGATATGTAGCCGGTGCGACCGAGTTGCTAATAAGGTTGAGCGCGATGCTGCCGAGGAGGTCGTTGCCGCGGAGGGTTGTGACTTTGGTAGCTATTGAAGCTGTCCACGGGGCGTTGGTAGTGACACTCCTGAGTTAGTAGCGTTGAAGTCCGGACCGGCTGAGTGGGGGTGGGGGTGGTGGGGCTAAGTAGCGGACGCTGGAAGGGGAGGGGGTGCGGAGAAATTGGCAAATAGCGCCGCGGCGGGTGTGAAGCCACGCCATCGTAGCAGACGAAAGGCCACGACACTCCGCCCGGGTCGTCCGACCGCCTCGCGCGTGCCTAGCCGGCTAGGAGAAAAGAGGCTGTGGGACGGGGATAAGTTGACGATCTTACATGCCATGTGGTGCAGTTGTTGGTACCACGGCTCGTCTTGCCAGTAGGGGGCGATGACCGTTGTTGAGCTCCGGACTATTTGAGCTTGGTAGCGAGCGCGGGTAGCGCACTTAAGGGTGGGTTGCAGTAGTTGGTCTCGCGTCGCCCTTTGACGTCCGGCATGTGTAGGCAGTCGACGTACTCGCACTGCGGGTCGCGCCGTTGGGCGTTCAAACGTGGAAGCTGCGTGCTTTCCACGGACGCAATCGGTCGATAGAATGTGGGCCCCGTGTCCAATGCATGTTGGTGTACACTCGGGAGCTGACATGCTAGACGACGCGGTCTAGTTCTTGACTGAGAGAGTTTGCAAATGTGTTGACAACTAGGCAGATATAGCGGGCGTGTTTGCGGATGTCGTGGGTGTCCAACATGTACCATAAGCGGCGCTTCTCGGTCATCATGATTGGGGAGCGGATGGTGAGCTTGCTTAGGGTAACAACCACCGCGGTGTTGTCCTCGTGTAGCAGGTTGTTGCGGCCGCGAAGCTGTGGTAGAAAGGACTCGATTGCGTGACGCACGGCGCGTAGCTCCTTCCATGTGATTTGTTAGGCACGGCTCTTGAAGTACCAAAACTCTCGTGCTATGAAACGTGGGTTTTCGTTGTGAACTGCTCCCCACTCGTTGTCGTTGGAGTCCGTGTGTTGGCAGACGGTCTCGATGGGCTTGTAGATGCATGGAACTTTCGTTGTGCTGGCGCGGGACCGTTAGCCTCAAATCGAGGACGAGTCGGAGTTGATGTATGAGGCATACGCGCCCTCCGCAGCAGGTGCGTTTAGGCAAGACGACGTTGTGTAGCTCGTGGAGAAAAAGCGGGCGAGTGCTATGACGAGGTAAAGGATCTATACTCTTTCCATCGAAAGCCGCGACCAGCCGTGCTGGTAGCCATTGTGCGTTTGAGGTTGTCCGGCTTAGCATGGAAGAGGCTTGCTTGGCGAGCGTGTGTGGCTAGTCGGGCGGGGCTCGGACTTGGCCGTTTTGGAGGTCGACGGTGAGCCCTAAGTCATCGCTCACTTGGGTAGGATCCCAAATGCATTTCTTCGCGTTGCGGAGTTGACCGAGGCAGCGAAGTAGGGCTACCACGCGGGCGCGTAGGAGTAGCGCGGCTTCGTAGGAGTCGCAGAGGAAGAGGAACTCGTCCATGTAGGGAAGCAACATTGAGCCGCGCCAACGGTGGTGCGCAAACATCGACGGGGGGGTCATTGCGATGGCGTCATGGTGGGGGATGGAGGACTTGTAAGCCAACGGAGATGGTTGGTGATGACTTGGGTTAGCTTACAAAGATAGTAGGCCGTCGCTGACCCCATTGGTAGGCATGCGAGACGCCACATTTCGCCGTTGTAGTTGACGGTGAAGTAGTCTCAATCCTTCTCGGAAATGCCCGGCGTGTAGTACACGTTTGTCAAGTCGAGGGAGACCGAGTAGTCGCCAGGGCGGAATTGGTGGCGGAGATACTTCATCGTCTCGCATGACATGGTGAAGTCCGAATACTAGTTGTTGAGCTGATATACATCGGTGATAAGCCGCCATTGATTGACGCCGGGTTTGGGGACTAGGAACATGCGGGACACGAACCATGAGATGTGGGCGCGTCCCCAAGCCCCACATGCTTTGAAACGGGGTAATTATGTGTTTAGAAACGCGAGGTGAGAAGGGGTAGCGTTGAACATCGAGACGCCGGTGTCGAACGGGCGCGGTGGGAGGCTTGGTTTGAACTTGACTTGTACTTCATGGCGGATTTATTTTTACGACTTGTCCGCTCACGCCCATTAGCTCCCACTCTCGCCATCTTCGACGCACGCGGTGACGCGTGAAAGAGCCGGAGTCGGCACGGGGGGCCTCATTATCATTTCTTGGGGGGTGGCTTGGGCGCGTAGGTAGGTTTGGTACTAGTGTTGTCGCGTATTGTAATTGCAATTGCCGCTGCGGCCTTGCGGCGGTCGGTAGCTCCCTTTTTCGCCTTGGTATTTGGTCCGGGGGGATGATTGAGTGTGACTCGAGAGAAAGCTCCTCCATCAGCATCATTGTTGGTGGCATTTAGGTTGACTTCCAGCGTGCGGTCGACGAAAGCTTGGCGTAGCGCGTCCAGTGTGCCCGAGACCGTGTTAGGGCGGGGGCGGCAAAAACATTCGTGCGCGAGTTAAGCGAATACGCAGTCTCTTTCCGTGCTCGCTTGTCCGCCCTTGGTGAGGCGGATGAAGCCCAATCGAATACGCACGGCCTCCTCCGTCGATGTGTAGGTGCGATGACTCGCCAAGATGAGGGCAACGGCTTGTGTATGCTCCGGCGATAGGTCCGAGTAGGTCCGGTTGATAGCGAATCGATACCCTCGCTAATTGCCGTGTTGGCACAGGTGTCGACGAAAGCACGGGATCCGATGTGTAGATTCTCATCGTAGGCGGCATCATGTGTCTCCTTTTCGCGTGCCGTCGATGATCGTCGGTTAGAGTCAAGATGAGGCGGGGCTCGTCGATGTCGCGCGGGGGGCGCTCTAGACCGGCGAAGTCGGCCAACTCTAGCCCGGGGGAGTCGGGGTCATCGTGCAGAAAGCGGTCGATTGGTGGCTATGGGGCCTCCCTACACCCTTCGTCGCTAGTGTCGCGGCGGGGGGAATGGATTGTTAGCAACTGCCTCCTTATGCATGGACTGTGCTTATGTACACTATAGCTATTGTCTTGCCCTAGCACTTGTGTTGCACTGCATGCGGTCCTTTGCGTGCTCGCCTGTGTCGGCCGGCCGGGCCTTCCGTTGCCTTGCCGGTCGCCACCCTTGTCTGTCCACTCCCTTTCTCCCCAAAGCTGGCCCCCTTGCGGGGCCGGCTCGTCGATATCCCGTGTAACTATCCAGCTTCCTCTATTGAACCCTTGTCCATGGTTCTACATGTTATGGGCCCTCCACTTGGTTACTTGGGATATCCCGTGTAACTATCCAGCTTCCTCTCTCATACCGTTGTCCATGGTTCTACGACTATTGTTGAGTAGTAGTAGCGGTGGTGGTTGTTCCTCGAGCAAAGCGAGTAAGGTAGCCGCCAAAAACTGGTAAGTGATCCGCTGTTCGGAAGTTGTTATCGCTGGACGAATATGTCTTGTTGCCCACTGCTTGATTGAACCAGGAGGTAGAGTTTGCATATGGTGCGAGGCTACGTCGCTAAACGAGGGGAAGTGTCGCGTGACGCTGGAGACCGAAACCAACGATTCTCCCTGTAGAGTAGACAATATTATCTCCGCTTTTCCATATTTATTCACCAACCAAGTGCGTCGGAGTGTAAGAGAGTTGGAGTAATAACAATCAAGCGGAAGCAGCTTGATCCGCAAAGGAAGCAGTAAAAGAGATTATATGATACTAGAGATTGCAGCCGAGCGCGCCGACCTTTATGCCAAATAGTGTAATAACTCTGGTTGTTGTGTCGCCAGCATAAATTATGGGAATTGGTCCGTTACAGAAGTGTTCGCCAAACAAGCAATAAACGACAGCTAGCGACTATTAATATTTTCAAAAACGCAGAAACACCCTGCTTTCAAGAACTTGGGAACAGGCGCAGCAGCGGAGGGCTGCAAATGAAGGTGAGCTTTGATACCAATCGCAGTGCGTCTGTACTCAGGAATTCGGAAATCGATTGACCACCCGGACCATTCTACGCCGACACGCGTATTGATCCCGTGTCTTCACAGAACCGAGTAGCTCGGCAGTGCACAGCTTAGAAATTCCGAGCACGGAACGGCAATATCAACTATGATCAGAGCAGGCGAGGCGAGGCGAATTCAGATTTTCGTTGTCATTTGTTGAACAAATTGGACAGTATTAATTGTCCCATCAGTCTGTCTAGTTAAAATTCCTGTGAACACTCGCACACGCATTTTGGTGCTGGTGAGACCCCCACCTCCTAGCAAGCTGGCAACGTGAGGTGGTTACGGTGAGTGGGCAGAAGCTTTAGCAAACTGAGAAGGAGCAGGTCGGTTGCCACTTTATCTCTGGACATAAAACACACAGAGATAACGTGCGCAATGAGACCAACGTCAAAGATGTTCACCCATGCTGCTGCTGCTCCCGCTGCAGTGCAGAGATCCAGTCCACCTTCTTGGCCCGGTTGAACGATAGCTCCGCCACCAGATCCTCCTTCCCGTGCCTCACCAGCCAATCTTTCATCTGCGGGATCGTCATGCTGCGCGGCTCCGGCACCGGCGAGCCCATGTTGGGATGCTCCGCGCCGAGGCCCATCTGATAATCACCCCCCTCCGCAGCTGCACAATTCGAACACCCCCGAACACACACCCAATGAGACCACAACGCCGGCCCAAAACAAACCACTGCTCCATCAGACCAAAGAGTCAATTCCAGATCGATTAGCTTACCCTCCCCCCCTTTTTCTCTCTCTCTCTCTCTCTCTCTCTCTCTCTCTCTCTCTCTCTCTCTCTCTCTCTCTCTCTCTCTCTCTCTCTCTCTCTCTCTCTCTCTCTCTCTCTCTCTCTCCCCCCCCCTCTCAATCTGCCTCACCTGGGCTGTGAAACTCCTCCTGGCCGGCTGGAGTACTGCTCTTCCATGGCGACCGCCCTGAAACCGTGCAAGGTGCACACAATGATAGCTATGCTCAATGCCAGGCCATATAAATCCGCCGAGTTCGCTTTTACGTGCACACACAGCCGCGCAGAGGCGGGCGGGGTGGAAGGGAGGGTGCTGACCGTCAGAAGACGGCGCCTCCCACTGTCCTAGTCGCCTGTTAAAATCGCCAGCCGCCTCATTCATGCCCGCCCTTGCAGAGTTGGCTGCAGCCTCCGCCCTGGCTGCGCGAGCTGCATCCTCTCGGGCAGCAACCTACTCACACATATGTTCTCACGTTTACACACATGTTCAGAGACAAACACACACGCGCGCACACACACACACACACACACACAAACACATTCAATCACACACGTACACACAGGCACACATATACACACATTCTCACACACACGCAAACAAACACGTACACGTACACGTTCACACAAACACACACACACACACACACACACACACACACACACACACACACACACACACATGTTCACACGCATCCCACGCATTAGCAACCCCATCATCACCTCAATCTGCTGCATCGAAGGCACACCAAAGAGTGGGGGAATAACGCACCTGCGCCCGAGCCGCGAGGTCCTCCGCATGGTTCTTAGCCTCGATGGCAGCCTGACGCTCGCGTTCAGCTAGCTCCGCCCGCTCCTTGTACGCTCGGACCTCCTCCTGCGCAGTGGATACGATGCGGCGCAGCGACTGCAGCTCCTGCTCCATGCTGCCCACGCTGTGCTCCGCCTCAATCACTCTCCGCTCTTTTTCGTTCACCATCGCCTGCGCGCGCGACAGCTCCGACCTCACATGCGCCACCTCCGCGCGCATGCGCACCGACTCCGCCTCGAAATCAGCCTCCAACTGCCTCCGCTCACTCTCCTTCTGATCCAACGTGGCTTGTACCTGGACCAAACAAGACAGCGATAATCGTCAGCCAAGCAAAGGGGCAGCTCTGTTGATAGATAAACTTGAGGCTCAGTGCTTCCATGAGCAGCTTCGTTCTCTGGTGTGGTGACATTCGGCTTCAACGTTTCATCAAAGTAGCGTTGTAACAATTGGTATCCATCCATATCAAACTGTGCGTATGTCTGTGATTGGATGTGAAAATGAGAAGGGGGGGAAGGGTGGGCACACCTGCTGCTGGTACACATCCGCAGCGTTTCGATTCATCTGTTCAGCCGCAGTCAGCTTCGCTTTCAACGCCGCCATCTCCTGCAGTGGAAACACAACACAAGCACAAACTACCATAAGCAAGAGTCCTTCCACGCAACTCGTCCACATTTGATGCAAATGAGTGTAGTGCAGCGTAACCCCTGCCCGCCCCCTCCCCTATTTCCTTTAATCTCTATTAGTTCTAAGCCACCGCAGGAGGCCATGGCTGTCATGACATGCCCACAAGGCACTGAGTTCGGTGGCAGCCAGCCGAATCGATGTAAAGGAGGCCCGCACCTTGCGGGTGGTGCGAGCCTCCTGGGTGGCCTCCGCTAAAGTGGCCTGCGCGTCCGCTGCGCCCTGCTCCGCCTCGTCCGCCCTTCGCCTGCTCTCCTCAGCCTCAGCCACAGCCGTATCGGCTCGCGCGGCGCTAGCTCTTGCCTCCACCCGCGCCTCCTCGGCCTCCAGCTTGCTCGTATTTGCCTGGGCGCGATACTCCTCCGCTTCTTCACGACTGTTGGCTGCTGCTTGTGCGCTGGCCTCTGCCTGCCTAACTGCAGCTTCAGCCTCCCACCGATACCTCTCCGCATCCGCGGCCGCAGTCTCAGCACGCTGCTCACTGGAAGCTGCCTGTCTTTGCGCCGCCTCAGCGTCTACTTTGTTGGAAGCTGCCTCGTCTCTAGCTGACACCGCATCACGCCAGGCCGCTTCCATTTCTGCTTTGCTAGCAGCCGCCTCTGCACGCGCCACCTCCGCCTCTTGCTGTGCCCCCCTCGCTTCTCGACGTGCCATCTCCGCATCCTTCACAGCTGTGGCCGCCTCCTGCCTGCTGACCTGAGCCTCAGCTTTCGCTGACTCTGCCTGCTGCCGATAGCTCGTAGCCTCTTTCCGCGCAGCCTCAGCCTCGGCCTTGCTCGCCTCAGCACTCGCCAGTGCAGACGCGGCATGTCGCCCAGACTCATCAGCCATAGCACGGCCAGCCTCTGCCTCAGCGCGTGAAGCCTGCGCCTCGGCGCGGCTTGCCTCCATTTGTGACCTATACGCTGCTGCTTCAGACCGGCACGCCTCGGCCTCCTGCTCCGCCGCTTGGGCCCGTCGCTCGCTCTCCTCCGCAGAGGCGGCAACCTTCAGAGGCCGTCGACCAGAGGAGCAGACTCACTACTTGGACGACGGGAAGTCGACGCGCAACTACTGACCAATCGGCTTTACGGCACTACCCTGTTCGTATGTCTACCTCTTCCCTTACAACCCAATCCAGCGTGTGCGCGCGCGCGCGCGCGTGTGTGTGTGTGTGTGTGTGTGTGTGTGTGTGTGTGTGTGTGTGTGTGTGTGTGTGTATCTCTATATGTGTGTATGCATGTGTGTGTTTGTGTGCGTGTGTTACGATAGGGAAGGGATTTACCCTGCGGCCAGTCTCCTCCAACTCTGCAATTTTGCCCTTCTCGCGCTTCGAGATGTCCTCCAGAGTGCTGCTGAAGGACGTTTTCATAAACTCCTCCAGCCGCTTCCACTTGGTGGGGCCTACCGCCTCCGCTGAGTTGCTGTAAGCGGTCATGAAGGCGTTGAACTCCTCCGATATGTTGTCCATGCTCATCCCTTGCCGAGTCATCTAACAGCATACAGCGGCATGAGTGCGGCCCTGAGGGCCTTGACACGGAAGTTCTCCAAACCCTTGCAACCACCCCACGTGTAATTCACTCCACCTTGGATGGGTGGGGTCCGTCAGCACCTGATGCAGGCGATTCTGCGCTGCACTGAGCATCTGCTCACAGGCCAGCTCCGCCTGAGCGAGGCGCTTGTCGCGGAAATTCTCAAAGCGGGACTCGCAAGCCGACATCCACCGCTCGCGATGCGCATTCTGTGCGAGTGGGATGAAGTGGGAATCATAGGAGAGGCACAGCATCCGTTTGAGAGGCTGGTAAGTGGGACGCGCGCGCGCGCGCGTGTGTGTGTGTGTGTGTGTGTGTGTGTGTGTGTGTGTGTGTGTGCTTCAGTGTTCGTGTATGTGTGAGAATCTGTGTGCATTTTTTTATTTTTATTTTTTTTGGGGGGGGGGGGGGGACCTTGATCCGGTCATCGCCAACAGCAATGTCATTGTAGACTGCGTTTGCGAGGTCCAGGCAGCGCCGGTGCTCGCCGTCCAGCTGCTCCAGCTCACCTCCACAGTTTGTGTTGAAAGACTTGCTGTACTCAGCCTCTGCTGCCTCACAGCCGCGGCGGCATTCCGCCTCTGCCACACCCTGCACAACACAACACGCCCGCACCGCATGACTCCTCAGCTCCACTGCGCTTTCGTGGGTAGTGCTCACGACAATTCTTCGAATCCAACTACCAACAGCAGATAAAGCAGAAACGTTGGTGGTTTTCACACCTGCCAGGCGGTGGAAATGCACGGCACTGCGCCGTTGTTAATCGCGTGCACATAGGCCTGGGTGAGGCCGGCCAGCATAGGCCCGGTAAGCGTCATGCTACCCATCCGCTTGGGCTGCCCGCGTTGGAAAATGGCCTTTGTAAGGGCAGCCAGCTGCTGCCGAAACTCAGGTCGCAACTGGGATGAGTCTGCTGTCTCCAGTCGCTGCAGCAGCTTCTCGTCGTTCACAGGGCGAACCTACATAACGCCAGCAAGAGCGCGGGTTGAAGAAGTGGAAAACAAAATGCAAGCACCCACGGCGCAGAAAATAGGGAAGAGCAAGCTGAGGCATCACCAGCGTAAAACACTCTCTGTCGGGGAAAAGGTGTTTGATTGACGCGCGGATCTGATTCTTTGCCTCCACTGACGGCCCCGTTCCACCGATGGGACGCAGCGCAGTCTCGAGGTAGTCACGGGGCGTCACCTCCACGCCCTCCTCTTCCAGGTGCAGGTAAAAGTCACGCAGGAGCCAAATGAAGGAGGGCGTGAACTCGCCCAGCTCCCAATCATTACCGCTGCCACTGCATGAGCATGCACATCCACTCCATTGGCACCCAAACACAACCAGCTCTACCCGCATGCAAGGGGTAAGAATCCCCTGGCATGATGTCTACGAGTAAGGTGCCGAAAACAGACGACAAAGGACGTACAAAAGAGGAGTGGCGGAATACCTGCTGCTCTGAGTGCCACCCTGAGCACGGACACGGATGTGCTTTGTCATCTCCGTCACTAGTGACAGCCGGTCCAGCGAGGCCTCATCAATGCCGCCCATTTGGTTGTATACAAAGAGAGAGGAGAGCAGCACTGCGAGGGAGAAGATCTGGGTGCTGTACTGCCCGGTCTGAACACAGCGGGAGCAGAAGCTAGGGTCAGCTTGTTAACGTATCTACTATCCACACCAAACAAACTCACACTCTCTTCTATGCTTCATTGAACAGGTCCATAACAGGAATAGCCACAGCACTGCTTACCTGGTCATAAGCATCAATACCCTCTGTGTCCAACAGAACCTGCAAATACATGCACACATCAAGAATAAAAGAGGCTGCGCATCATTGGCAAGCCACGTTACTCTCTGCAAACGAGAGTCCATGCATGTGAATGTTGTGATTAGGGTAGCAGAAATAGATGAGGGAGCGTGTGTGTGTGTATGTATGTGTGTGTGTGTGTGTGTGAGAGAGAAAAGAGAGAGAGAGAGAGAGAGAGAGAGAGAGAGAGAGAGAGAGAGAGAGAGAGAGAGAGAGAGAGAGAGAGAGAGAGAGAGAGAGAGAGAGAGAGAGAGAGAGAGAGAGAGAGAGAGAGAGAGAGAGAGAGAGAGAGAGAGAGAGAGAGAGAGAGAGAGAGAGAGAGAGAGAGAGAGAGAGAGAGGAGAGAGAGAGAGAGAAAGAGATTGTGTGTGTGTGTGTGTGTGTGTGTGTGACCAATTGAGTGAGTGACCAATTGCGTTATTGAGCAAGTGAGTGAGTGGGTAAGTGTGTGTGTGTGGCCGTGTGCAACGTGGGTTGACCGACCATATGGTAGGTGCTGCCGTCGGGCGCCGTCCTCGGCACAGGGGCAGACCACATCCAGAGGCCCTTGGTGCATGGGCGGTGCGTGGCTGCGACCTGGAAGCCGCTGCTCTGCCCTAACAGCTGATTCAGGATGTAACTCTTGCCCTGCCGCGCGCGCCCGCACACCGCGACCACGCCGACAGGGCCACGGTGGCGCTGAAGAGTGGCCAGAGCATCCTGACCCACCTCAAACTTGCCGCTCGAAGGGTTGAAGCGGATCAGCTCCTCGGGGTGAGCCTGCCCCGCCATGCTCGGTGGCCTGCCGCATTTATAAACCGAGTCAAGTACTCGTTATTGACAAATCTGGGCGGAAAACACCGGAGCGGCTGATGACACAATAGCACCGTTATATTAACGTGCTGCGGACGAGTTTGCGCTAACAACAGAGCCCTTCGCGCGAATCGGCCGGGAACTGCCCGCGATCGAATCGTTGGTTGGTATGGTGGGGGTGGTTACATGAGCGGTGATATGGCAGACTAGCTTAGTTGCGGTTACGGGATGTGGGTCGTACAATTGAGTGCTCGCTGACCTGGCTGCAAAGATCAGACTGCACGACTGTGCGAGAAACAGGGTAAGGATTAGGTCAACGCGCAGCAAGCCAGCACTACAAGCACTGATGCCGGCCGTCGTCACTGACAGGAGTGCGGCGCGCGGGAATAATAATCGGCAGAAAAATAAGATTTAAGCTGTGTTGGGGCTCACTTATGCCAAAGATGTGGATCACTTACAGAATTTGGATTCGGTGGCCCTTGGGCCACCCTACACGCAAAGTGAGAGGGAATCGGGTGGGTGGGTTTGCGTGAGCGATAGCTCTCGCAAAAGGCAGAAGGTGGACACACAATCGCTGCTGGTGTGTTATATAGGGTGCGGACATTTTACTGTCCGTGCGCGCTTGGGCGCTTGAACCGTTAGGGAGATGTAGCGTCGGAGGTAACGCATGTAACGGAGGTAACGCCGGTTACTTCGTAATTTAGCCTTGTAATTCAAACCTCTATATTACTAATATGACCATTTAAGCTGTGTTGGGGCTCACTTATGCCATCTGTCGCCGACTGGCGTGTAACGTTGGGTGGGGGCCCGCCAGGGGTCATCCACCCAAAGAGTTGCCAAGCTCCCGGGCACGGGAGCACTGTTGGGTCGATGTAGTCGAGGACTACGTCCGACTCTCGCGCCCAACCGCCGAAGAACTTGATCTTCTGCATTGGGGTACCGATACTGTACGCAGCAGTAGCTGCACCCTTTCGGAGGGAGTGCGAAGTCCACGCGAAACCGTCCGGAGGTTGTTCGTGTACTGCACAAAGTACGCGTTGTAGCCAAGCAGTCAGGGTGTCCGCAGTCCAGTTTGTCGTAGGCTCGCGTACACTAATGGCCCATCGTCTGTCCGGTAACTTCCCGGCGGAGAACCTGGTACGGGCAGCGTCGAAGTACTGTAGTAGTTCCGCTATGTCCGGGTGAGCCGAGGCCGGTAGTTCACAGAGGAGTTTTCGCTCCGTGGAAGTACCCCGTTGACCTTTTCTCGTTCCGTGGTATAGGAGGATTCCGCCGGTCGGAGTACACAACAGGTCTCCAGACCGGCACTCAACTCCCGCTCCACCTCGACAAAAAAATGTGGCCAGGAGCACCGTCGCTAGACACGCTCGGAACAGCAGAATGAGTTCTGCTTGAGTCTGAGTCCACGTGTCTGTCAGCTGTGTGCGGAGGTCCTTGGCCAGGCGTAGCGATGAGACAAGAATCCGGGCTGGGAGGTACAGGCGTGTGCGGCTGGGCTGGAGGGAAACTTGGGACGCTGCGAGACCCCGCCGGACCTTGGCGACCAAATCGCCTTGTGCGACTGGTTCTGCGCCGTGGTCTTTGAAAAACCCGTTTACGGCTGAAAGGTAAGGCTGTAGACTAGTAGCCTTAATGGTGCCACGTTCTCCGATCCATGCAATGTAGCGGGCCATGGTAGCAGTTGTTGCTGCCAGCGGCGGTAGGCCTTGCTCCTCGCAGAACTGGAAGTAAGGCTTGATTGCGCTGTTGTACGTGTCGGACGTGCTTTTCGCCCAAGCGGCGGTCAGCAAGTCGAGCGTTTTTGCTCCAAGGCTGTCAGTGCCCAGTAGACGTTGCATGTAGGGGCGCATCGAGGCGGCCCATGGGTTGTTGCAGCCTGCCACCTCCACCTTGTAGCGGACCTTTGCTGGTCTGGTGGGGTAGGCTTGGACTGCTGGCCTGATGTGCCGTGTGTTGAACAGGGTCAGGGTAGCACTGACAGCGCCCCGGCGGAGGTACAACCAGGCCGGGAGGGAATCCGGAATACAGTGACGGGCCAATGAGGCTTGCCGACTGTACCGCGTCCGTGCCGCCGCCCGGGACGGAACAAGTGAGGTCGGGCCGGAAGGACCGTCTCGTGGCACGCCAATTCGGTAAGGGCCTGATGCCACGCTTTCCCTTGCCACCGGGGGGCGACCACCGTGGCTGCTGCGCCGCTCTGCTGTAGTTTCTGGGCGAGGTCGGGTAGCAGGGGCCATGGCGGGTTGCACCAGTTGTTTTCTGCTTTCCAATTCGCATCGGCGAGGTGAAGGGCGTCCACGGCTTCGCACGATGGGTCTAGCCAGTTCGCGTTGTAGCGGGGCAGTAGCGTGTTGAGAGCCGACGCAAACCGGTCGATTGTGTGCGGGCCGAAGTGTGTGTCCATTTCGTGGAACACAGCGGGGTCGAGTTGCCAGTCGTCGCTGTCGAGGTGTCGGCTGAGCTTGTCGGCCCACGTGTTTGCCGCAGAACGGATGTATCTGGGCCTGATGTGGATGTTGTTGGTGTCCAACAGGTACCATAAACGGCGTAATTCGTTCATCATCTCCGGGGAGCGGGACGTCAGGCCGGTCAGGACGTGGCAGACCGCCTGGTTGTCTTCGTGGAGGAGGACGTTGCGGCCAGCCAGGTGTGGCAAGAAGCTGAGGACGGCCAGACGGACGGCCTTCAGTTCTTTCCAGGTAATGTGCTGCTGTTCGTCCTGTATTCCCCAGAAGCCGCGGGCTTCGAGTCTGCCGTTCAGGACTGCCCCCCATCCATACCCCGAACTGTCGCAGTGGATGTAGGCTGACTCGACCGGGCGGTGTATGTTCTTGCCGTTGGCGTGGCTGGGTACTTGTGTCCACCACTGTAGATCTCGACTGAGCTGCGGAGAGAGGCGGACGCGGCCTCCCCACTTGTCGCCTAGTACGGAGTGCAGTTCGCGGAGGAAGAATCTTGCCGCTGGAATTGCCAGAAAAAGGTACTGCGCCTGACCCGCGAATGACTGTAGTTCCTTGACAGGGAGCCATCTGCAGTTTCGGGTTGCACGTTGCAGTAGGTGACGAGCTTGTCTTGCGAGCTTCTGTAGCTTTTCCACCGGGGCGAAGAAGTAACCTGAAGCTGTGTCGATGTCGATGCCCAGGTGGTGGCCGTATTGCGTCGGCTCCCAAAAACCCTTGGAGGGGTGGCGGAGAAGGCCGAGATTGGTGAGGAGGCGGTCGACGCGCTGCCTGAGCGAGAGAGCGAGAGCACGAGTGGCGGCGAAGAGGAGAAAGTCGTCCACATAAGGTAAGATTTTGGCTCCGCGCCACCGCGTGTGTCGGAGGAAGCGCTTGCTTGGTCTGTCGCTGTCGGGTTGTGTAGGCTTCCCGTGCTGTGTTGTAAACCCACCGGGGTCTGGTTGACGGAGGTGTCGTACGAATGTGTCCGTGAAAGCGCAGAAGTGGTAAGGGCTGAGCGACCAGCCCATCGGGAGTCCAGCTAGTCGGTACAGCTGGCCGCGAACGTTTACGGTTAGATAGTCGCGCTGCTCTGGCACGATGCCCAGCGCGTAGAACCCGTCTTTTAGGTCGAACGAGAACATGTAGTCGCCCTTCCGAGTCAGATGACGAACGCCTAGCAAAGACTCCATCCGTAGTCGCTTTCTGACGCAGAAGTTGTTCAGGTGTCGTAGGTCGACGATAAAACGCCACTGATTGTTGCCGGGCTTGGCGACTAAGAAGAGTCTTGACACGTACTTGCTGCAGGTGGTGCGTTCCCAGGCTCCCGTCTCCACGAAGCGCGCGAGCTCGGCCTCGACAAAGGTGAGCTGCTCGGGGGTAGCGTCCAGCAGTGAGGTGCCTTGGTTGAACGGGGGTGGGGGTCGGTTGTTTAGGAAGGGAATAGTAACGCCCTCCCGGATCCACCGTAAGACTTGTCCGCTCGCGCCGATATCTTTCCAGGCTTGCCAGTTTCGCCGCACGCGATGACGCATGTAGTTTGAATCTGGGTTGCAGGAATCGGCGCGGCGGGTCACCCCGTCATTCGTCCTTGTCGGCCTCGGTCTTCTTGTGTGCCTTGTCGGTAGGGGGGAGGGGGCGGCCGCTCGTGCGGTCCTTTGGCTTGGCCTTGGTTTTGTCCGGCTTGTCCGGCTTATCGTTCGGCCTGTCCGGTTTGTCTGGTCTAGGCTTGTCGGCCTTGAACTGGGCAGCTGCTTGCGCTTTTGCAGCTGCTGTGATGCTGACTTCGAGTCGTTTGTCCTCCAGGGCTGCCAGGAGTCCGTCGACGACGTTGCCTCCACGGTCGGAGGCGACAGTGTCGAAGCACCGTGAGTAGACGAGACGCTCCGCGACGCGTTCTTCTCCGTTGAGAATCTTCTTGGCCTTGAAGCGTCTGATGTAGGTGAGTCGCGCTTCCCCCGCTGAGGCCACTGCTTGATTAGTACGTAGCGTTGCGTCGACGAGGGAGTAGGCGTAGGTTGTTTCGTCGGGGGTAGAGGTGACCGAGCGAAGCGTTTCCATAGCAGTTTCGAGTGCCGCGTTAACGGCGGCCGTAAACACATCATAGCAGAGCAGGTGTCGATACTCGTCGCGGGAAGAAATTCTCGCGTTGTCCGTAAAAAATTTGTCGGCCTCGTCGTGTCGAGGGTTCCACAGGCACGGGGCTGTTGTGCCAGATGGGGGTAGGCAGTCCGCGAACGTACGGGACGCGAATTCTGACCACTCTCTAGGGTCGATGTACTCTAGAGGGGTGGTTTTACTGTCAGCTGGTAGAGCGTCGAGCTCAAGTCGTCCACCCGCAGCGCTGTCGGAGTCGGCTGTGGGGATGGCTGAAGTAGTTGGTTTTGTTGACGCGGTTGCGACGGAGAGAGTTGCGACCTGGGCTGCTAACTGCTGCACAATCTGTGTTAGCAATTGCAGCTGGTCTGGCTGCTGTTCCGGCGCGTCACCGGGCGCAACGTAGAGGTCAGTAGGCAATACCTGGCGGTCTGCCATTTGGACTGACGGAGTGTGTTTTCGTGCGTCGTGTAGGAGACTCAGTGATCAACACCTTGCGTGGCTAGCAAGAGCCACGATGCCGTTTGCGTGAGCGATAGCTCTCGCAAAAGGCAGAAGGTGGACACACAATCGCTGCTGGTGTGTTATATAGGGTGCGGACATTTTACTGTCCGTGCGCGCTTGGGCGCTTGAACCGTTAGGGAGATGTAGCGTCGGAGGTAACGCATGTAACGGAGGTAACGCCGGTTACTTCGTAATTTAGCCCTGTAATTCAAACCTCTATATTACTAATATGACCATTCATTTGTAAGTACATTGAAATCGTACCTGTACCAGTGTTATATTATGTTACACTTCTCCAAAAACTTTTGCACATGCACTATGTTAAACAAATATAGTATAGTCAAGAACGAGCGTCGCCTAGATCCGGGAGCATGATAAAATCTCATCTTTCGCGGATGGTGGCTAAGTTCATTTAAGAACCGGCCTTAAACTGTGTACAGGTAAGAGACAAGCAGGGAGGGAAACCCTAACTACCCGGCACTTACCTGTAGCCCTAACCCCTCACGCTACCCCCAAGTCACTAGATCAATGATGAGAGAGGGAGCATGATCGATGATGAGTTTGAGGTTTTATTCGAACTTCTGCTCTCAGTCGTGCTTGCAAAACGCCGCCTGTAGAGGGTGCCGGTGCGGGTTCCCTGCCAGTCCCATATCACGGGGGCGAAAAAAAAAATAGTCATAAGAACACGCGCCCCTCTCACTACGTCAAGCACGACGACACCCATATACCACCCAAGTATAGTACAGCCAGGAAGCAAGCAATTACGCGTCATTCGGTATGGTTGGACCTGAGTTTAAAGCGAGTGTGGTCGGTGGAGTTTGTCGAATTATGCGCATAAATTTGAAGGAAATTGTCTAAACTACACACGTCGTCTTGAGCGCCACGCTCGGGCATTGCTCAAGCGCTCACAACACGCTACATATCGGTAAGTGAGCCACTGAATTCTATTCTTTTGACTTGTTGGAGGGGATTTGAGGGCGGGATGCCGTGTTCAATACGTGAGGTTTGGTTTGCATGTCTGCGGATGAAGCTTGGAAGTTCACGCCGCAAGCACGGGTGATGTATTTGGAAAACAAGCGAGTAAAAATCTCACTGAACACCAACACGAATGAAGGGTGGATAAGCATTGCACGCTATAAATGGGCGAGGGCGATTGGTTTTAGTGAAGTGCAAGGTCCAAGTTGGTCGTTTGGGACGCATCACGTTGACGGTGGTGTTTGGAATGCTTGGGTATTTGGTTGTGCCAACTTCACCCGCCCCACGCGTAGCACACGTCGGGAAATGACGAGAATTGGGCTTGTAAATTGGTAGAAGTGAGTAATTGATAAATGTATATCGACAAACCCCGCACAAATCGCCTCATGAGGTGAGCCGAATACGACGGGTGTTGTTTGGCACTGCGGCTCAGCTTTGCCGGAATATCCCGGAAACTTTCATAAATCACATAAAACATAATTGTGGGTGTTCGATGAACCCGGGAGTAGATGCGTTCGGCGCGTATTAAAAAGGCATGTCTAACGGTTCATGTTTGAAAATGTTGAAAGTTCATATGAGTAACTTATCACCGCTTAAACATTGTGACCGAACGCAACTTGCCTTTCATTGATTGGGTTGTGCGCATATCGGCGGTAAGTCTACATAAGCGATTTTGTGCGTTTCTTCGACAGCGGTCTACCCAACACCTCTCCCCTCCGTCCCTTATGGATTATATTTGCCCGACCGTCGCACAACCATTCATATTGTGGCGTTTTGAGCCCGTTATACTTTCCGTCTAACCGTCACGGAATTTGTTTGAAAGAGCGTATCGCACGACTGCGGGCGCGATAATCCCAAGTATACAAGCCCGGTATAATTGCTCAATTTCGCCCTCCCGCATTTACGGGCGCGATCCATTTGGGTGCCTAAGCATTGCCTAAGTTTTCAGAAGATTTATTAATGAAATTGACGCAGGGTTACATTTTCCAAATGTGAAGCTGCGAAATATTTTCCGGAATTTTGTGGAGGAGGGTATATCTCATAAACTAGCGTATCATATATATATATATATATATATATATATATATATATATATATGTATATATATATATATGAATAAATTGTTATGCGCCAGTCGCTTATCCTTATTGTATCACAAGGTTGTTGTTGATAATTTATGGCGCCCCCTCCCCAGGAATATGGAACTCTAAGGTAAACCCCCACTAGTGCCTCGGGGATATGTGTATGATAAGTACTACATTTGTATGACTAATCATACACCAGAGTCTCGTAAAAAACTTGTCACCCCCACGCGAGGAAAAGTTAGTACTTTGTCAAACTTCAAGGGCGTGTACCCCAAAGTGTCCTTAGCTTAACTCCGTCGGCTCACGACCCAGGAAGGGGCGGAACCTGTTCGAACGGCTGATTTGGTCTGATCGCTTGTCGGCATACATCACCACAACCACGAAAACGACCGTGACGCGAAAGGCATCTTTCTCTACCCGCATATACTCCCTTTTACATCTAAAAGGTGGTGCGTGACGACAAGGGGGTGGTCAAATACGTCGACATGCCGCTAGAACACGATCCCGCTATTGAACCATGCAAACACAGTTAGTGTGGAAGATAACGTACGCAAACGTAGTTACAGTCACAGTCCCGCAAACGGAACAGTTAAGGCGACAACCAGCCTACAGGCGTGGTGTCGGGACAACAGAAGTGTCAGAGCTGTAGCCTAGCGACAGCTCTGTACCGAGTCAAACAGTTTATCGGTATGTCCGATCTAGACATGTACTAATCATATCTAGAGTAGCTTACAGTAGCTATCTGCAACTAATACGTATGCGGTATTACTTACAACACTCCCCCTGAAGGTAGCTACGGGATGAAGCGTTGCATTGGGTCTTGTCCTCCAAGGATCGCACTTCGGTGTCGTGCTAGTGCAGGTCCTGGGAGGGGTTTGGTGAGCATGTCAGCCACCATCTGGTCAGTGGGGAGGTACCTCAACTTGATGGTCCCTTGCTCCACGTGGTCTTTGAGAAAGTGCCACTTCAGGCCGATGTGTTTAGTCTTCTCGCTGACCAAGGCATTCTGGGAGTATGCAATGGCGCTTTGGTTGTCCTCCCAGATGGTGGTGGTTTCGGTGATAGGGGAGTCGAAGATTTCCCCCAAGAGTTGTCGGAGGTGGAGTCCCTCCTTGGTGGCGTCAGCCGCAGAGTAGTACTCGGCTTCACACGTGGATTGAGCCACACAAGTCTGTTGTTTGGACTTGTAACTGATTGGCCCGCGTCCGAGGGTGAAGAGATAGCCCGAGCGAGACTTGCGGGTGCTGCTGTCGTTGGCCCAATCAGCGTCGGCAAAGCCTGTGAGTTGGAGACTGTGGTCCATGCCCCCCCCCAACGTCAGGCGCATGTTGATGGTGCCATGGAGGTAGCGGAGGACCTTTTTCAGAGCCTGCAAGTGTGCCTCGGTGGGCGAGGCTTGGGCAGAGCCGAGGATGCTCAATGCCGTGGAGACATCGGGGCGGGTACAAACGGCGGCGTACTGAAGGCTGCCCAGGAGGCTTGGGTAGACGTCCTTGGCCACTCCTGTGAGAGAAGGCGAGTTCAAGTGTGTAAGGCCGGCGAGGAAGCCTGGGTCCATCGGAAGGGACGACGGCTTAGAGTCAGACATGCCGTACTTGGCGAGGATGTCGCGCAGGTACTTGGACTGGTCCAGCGAGATTGTGCGCGTGGAGCGATCGCGGGTAATGTGCATGCCGAGGAGTTGGGAGAGGTCGCCTAGGTCCTTGATTTTGAACCGTGTGCCGAGTTGGGCTTTGAACGATGCGAGCCAGGTGGCATCATTGCAGGCCGCGGGAATGTCATCGACGTACAGGGCGATCATGGCGAAGACGTGGCCGGCGCGGTAGATGTAGATGCACGGGTCAGAAACGCATTGTTGCCATCCATGGTCGACGAGCCACGCACGAAGTAGCATGTTGAACTCGCGGGGGGACTGCTTAAGGCCGTAGAGGCAACGCTTGAGGTGACAAACCTTGGACGTTCCATCGGTGAAGCCGAGGGGCTGGCGGATGTACACATCCTCCCGGATGGGGGCGTAGAGAAACGCTGTGTCGATGTCCAGTTGGCAGAGTTCAAGGTCGCGGGCGGCTGCAATGGTTAGGAAGAGACGCAGGCTGGCCATGCGGATGACCGGGGAGAAGGTCTCCGTGTAGTCCAGTCCAGCGCGTTGACTGCACCCCTTGGCGACGAACCGCGCTTTGAAGCGGGAGACGTCGCCGGCTGTATCCGACTTGACTTTAAAGATCCACATGCTGTTAACGACCATGCGGCCGGGGGGGAGGTCCACAAGGTCCCACGTGCCGTTGCTGATGAGGGAGGAATACTCCTGTTGCATAGCGGCTTGCCATTGGGTGGCTTGGGCGCTGTCCAGTGCAGCTCGGTAGGATTTTGGTTCCACACACTCTCGGGCGGAGAGGAGGGCGATGGCAGTAGGGGACGTGCCGGCAGGTGTGTGTGGGGGACCAGTGACAAGGTCGGGGACGTGAGGGTGCTCAAAGATGTCCTCTTGAGCTTTTCCTTGTTCAGGATCACAACACGCCGTTACGAGTGTGGGTGGGTAGTCGGACAGGTGGGCAACCATATCGCCGTAGCGAATGGGGTGGGAGCGGAGCCGAGCATGGCGAGGGGTTGGCGGGGGGGGTAGGGGTGTGGGTGATGTGAGGTCAATTGGGTGGGATAGGGGTGAGTCTGCGGGTACGTCGTCCGAAGAGTCGGTGATGGCCGAGTCGACGGAGGGTTGTGTGTCGAAGCCTGGGGTGTCTTCCTGAAAGACAACATGTACGGAAGTGGTGATGCGACGCGTTTCCGGATTGTAGACACGATACCCGGGTGCGTCAGGGGGATAGCCCACCATGACGCCGCGAAATGCTTTTTCACTGAGTTTCCGACGTTGTTTGTCGGGGACCTTGGCGAAAACGGCGCAGCCGAAGACGCGGAACTTGGAGGCGTTGGGCACCGACGACGTAAGGAGTGTGAGGGGGACGCCCCCAGTAGGTCCGACCGAGCGACTGTACGTGCGGTTGCGAAGGTATACAACAGTGCTGACAGCACACGACCACATGGAGTTGGGAACGGCCATGTTGTGGAGCATCGCCGATGCATTGTCCCGGATGGTGCGCCAGGGACGTTCGGCCTTGCCGAGCATGTGGTGGGCGTATGGGGCAGAGAACTGTACCCCGACGCCGAGGTGTGCGCACATCTGGCGAGTGACAGCAGCTTCAAACACAGAGTCAGAGTCAAATTTGAGGACCGGTGCGAACGCGCCCGTCTGGGAGTGATGGCGGGCATGCAGGTGTTTGATGTCCAAGAGGATGATTTCCAATTCCGAACATGCGTCGTCTTTAGACTTAAGGAACCGCACCCACATGTAGTTGGTGTGGTGGTCGATGACGAGTAAGCAGTAGCGGAGGCCATGTGGGGAGGGGACATTGACCGGGCCCCAGAGGTCAGCGGACAGGTTGAGGAGGGGGTGGGATGGCTTCGCGCAAGCGGCTGTGTTGCGTGGTGCAGCTGTGGCTTTGTGAAGGAGACAAGAGTCGCACGAAACTTTGGTTACAGCGCTAGTTAACACAGGGCTAGTCGGGACACCGTGAGTGTGTTGGGCCTGAAGGCTTTGCATGTTGAGGTGGCCATATCGACGGTGCCATAGGACGGGATCACACTGGGCAGTAAGGGCAACCTGAGGGGAGGGGTCAAGTGCCGGCGGGGCGGATGGGCTGGAAGGGAGGGCCGGCTGGTGGGGAAGGAGGTAGAGACCGTTTCCGGACGGTTCTAGCATACCCATGCCTGTGGGTACCAAAAGCAAACCAGTGTCAGAGTTGGAGGGGAATATGAATTCACAACCGCTGTGAGTTTGCATCCAGCTGACACTAAGGAGTCTGCCGATACGCTGTGCTGAACGAGATGACAGGTCAGGGGTGTAGAGTGCATACACAGTGCGGTGAATTAGCTGGCCAGAGGCAAGTCTGACAGAAAGTCGCACTGAGCCACTGCCCTTAACGTCAACGCCGACACCGCCCACGCGAGAGGGAGTGGAGGGGGGCGTGAATTTCACGAAGTCATCTCGGAACGCAGTGAGGTTAATCGAGCAGGCGGAATCAACGACCCAAAACTGTGACAGATTACGACCCGGGGCGAGGGAAGAGGAGAATGCCACAGAGCTGAATGGGACACTCACCTCGTCGTCAGCGTCGTCATCAACGCAGTCTGCGAAGGTGGGTAGGCAATCAGTGTCATCGGCGGGGGCGTCGTCGGCAGGGACGTCGCTCAGCAGCGCAGCGTGAGCAGAGGGGGTGCCGTCGGCGGCGCCGTACTTCTGGACTGTCAGCCTACGCTTGGCAAGATTCCACTTAAGAATAGCGTCATCAGTGGCATTGCACGCGGACATGAGATGGTGGAGGCTGCCACAAACGCCACACTTGTTGGGTCGTTGGCCGCGAGGGTTACGGTGTGGTGGGCCTCGACCGCTGTGCGAGCCGCGGCCCGCAGCGACGAACGCGGAGATGGGAGGAGGTGATATGTCCGGAGCGGTTGCGTCCGGAGCAGGGTTGTCTTCCATGTTGTGCGCAAGGTGTAGAATGCTCGCCATAACTTCATCAGCCGACATGATGTAGTCCGTGTCGAAGGCGTTGATGACGCATTGCTTCGCCTGACCGTGTGGGCCGCTGCTAGAAATGCCGCGCAGCATGAGGAGACCGAGGTGGTGGGGGTGGATGGCAACGGAGCCATCAGCCAACTGGCATGTGTCGTTGTACTCGTCAAAGGTCTGGCGCATGTAGTGGACATAGTCACTGAGTGACTGACCGGGGCGCTGTCTGACCGTGAGATTGTCCAAGAGGGACAAGGAGCGAGCAAAAGACCGACAGTCAAGGCGTTCACAAAGGATGTCCCACGCGGCGGCGGCGCAGTCTGGGCGTGCTGGAGAAATGCATTTCATGGCTTGGTCAGCGCGCTTATTCGCGCTGGCTGCATGGAGGAGCAGCGTGTAGGCGTAGTGTTGCGCTTGTTCGTCGAGCCAGACGCCGGAGTCGCGGATGGCCAGCTGAGGAATGAGGTATGCGGCCTTGATGGAGAGGAAATTAAGGAAGGTCCTCTTCCATTGCTTGAAGTCCGTGGTCGGGCACATGACGGGGACCGACATCTTCATGGACCGGTTGAGGGCGTCCTTGTCGAAGCCGGGGGCTTCGTGTGCCGCCCGGTTGATGACCACCGGGTCGATAGTGGGGCGACGACGGCCCCGGGGGTTGGGGTCGCCATGTTGGAGTGGGGGAGAGTGTCGGCCATGAAAGGGAGGAGGTGGGCCACCGGGAAAGGGAGAGCGGCCGGCCATGGGACGCGGCGGGCCGTACGAGTGCGGGTGGTCACGGTAGGGGGGGATAAGATGAGAGGGCGCGTCCGTGATTTGGGGGCCGGGGTGGTGAAGGGCGTATCCGGCGTGGGGGAAGGGGGGAGGTGGTGGGAGGTGATCAACCCGGATGGCGTGACGCGAGGGGTCGTAGTGCGCCTCGGCACGCGCGGGCTCGCGGGGCGCATCGTGGCGGCGCTGTGCGACTGTGGGGTCGGTAACAGGGGCTGCAGCAGGAAAGAGTGTTTCTGCGTCCGGTGTTACGAAACCAGGCTGGGTATGGTCACTCAGGTGGAGGGTGTGACCGTCGTGGCTGTGCCGGACGGGTTCGAGTGGGGCATCGTGGCGGCGCTGAGCTACAGGGGGGTGCGGATTAGCACCCGCAGCAACGACAGCACCCACGGCCGACTGCGAGTCGACACGAGCAGTTAAGCTCGCCACTTGCGCAACGAGCAGCGCGAGAGTATCGGGGGGGTGATCGAGGGTGCTCTGGTGAGAGCCTGACTCAGGGGAAGCAGCAGGTGAATCAGGCGGGTTTTTCTGCTCCATTTCGACAGAGGGAAAAAAAAGAAAGAGCTGAAGGAAAAAACAGGCAGCGGTAAAAACCGCTAGCCGGACTTGTGCCTAACAGCGGTATGCTAAGAGACGGCCTGATGCCCGCCGACCCCTCGGCCTGTAGCCCCGGGGTGTCTCAGAGCACCTTTTCTGTATCCTCCACCCAGTGTGGGGCACAAGTCGAGGCCAAGGCCAGGACAGGTGGAGCGCTGCGCGAGGTGGCTGATGCGCGAGGCTAGTATAAAAATAGAAATAAAAGGTAAGCTACGGCTGGCGTGCGACCTGTGGATGCGTATTCACCCGACAGTGCACCCCCCCGTTCTCCAGCTTGGACCTGTGTGCACCCTGTCCACACACGACGAGTGCGTCGGTGTGGTTGGCTGGCTATCTCCGGCGGGTGGCTGGCTTAAGAGGGTGGTGGCGGGTTTTAAAAATCGCAGTTTATACTGGCGATACCGCCGACTACAGGTTGAAAGTACTAGGTGTCTAAAGAAACTTGCC
Organism: Tetraselmis chui; assembly: GCA_026401115.1. NCBI lineage: Eukaryota > Viridiplantae > Chlorophyta > Chlorodendrophyceae > Chlorodendrales > Chlorodendraceae > Tetraselmis > Tetraselmis chui. The sequence goes on from JAPMLY010001690.1 coordinate 67,166, forward strand.
TTCTGCGGGAGAGCTGTCGATCGCAGCTCGCCGAACCAGGTTGTCGCGCGTGAGTGACGTGAGGCGAGGGCCCATAACCTATTGTACCATGCAAACACAGTTAGTGTGGAAGATAACGTACGCAAACGTAGTTACAGTCACAGTCCCGCAAACGGAACAGTTAAGGCGACAACCAGCCTACAGGCGTGGTGTCGGGACAACAGAAGTGTCAGAGCTGTAGCCTAGCGACAGCTCTGTACCGAGTCAAACAGTTTATCGGTATGTCCGATCTAGACATGTACTAATCATATCTAGAGTAGCTTACAGTAGCTATCTGCAACTAATACGTATGCGGTATTACTTACAACACCCGCACGCAACTTTTACGCTAAACTAGACAAAGTTGGCAGTGCAACTCCCAAACCCACACAGATCATCTACACAAAATGCGTTGCAGTGCGAATGCCCTTTCACCCCCCCCCCCCCCGACTAGCTATGCAAATTCCATGTGCACTTACGGACGATGCGTTACTCGTACCATTTATTACAGAGGGTCGGTAGTGAGTGATACCGGTCCGCGGACTATCGAACTCACACTACCGAACTACCTTACATGGTGGGGTGCTTTCGCTAGCTATAGTTCGAACTTAATGTCACAGCCTACAAACGCAGAAAGCATACCCGACCACACCAACGACGACCTCGTTATGGAGCCTCGTTATGGCGAGTCTTCCGATGACGAGGGCGACCACGCTCCAAGAAAAACACCGTATCGGATCCCCGAGACGGCTATCTCCTTGACGTAGCGGTGCTCCCACCTGTGCTTAAAGTCACCGTTGCAGTATGCAACCCAAACATATTAGCGATGTGGGAGGTGTTGAGAATAATTACTGTGGCGATAATGCCTAATTGGAATGCGTGCTGCTCTATATGTAATGGTGAGGGGGGGGGGGGAGGGGGGAGAGCCTACATGTATCAAACGGACGAGTAGACATCTTGAAGCTGTGTATCATGCTTTCCCACGAGAACATACACGCCGACTTGCGTGCTTAACAATTCTTCATCACCTAATACTAGCCCTCGGGGATAGATTGAAAGATGCTTATTGGTATTCATAGAAATGCAAATGGATAAGCCATGCAGGGATAAAAACATGTAGCTCAACATGGCGTGTGCACCGAATGGCGAATGAAGTCAAAGATGCACGCATGACTATGTTGCGGAATGCTTGGTTTGGGCGTGTTTAAGGAAAAGAAGTTGAGAAAAGTCAATGTCATTTAGTTTCTATTGAATGTGGAATAGGCACTTACCTTCTTGCTGCACATCCCTCGATGTGTCCCGTCGCAAAATAAAGAGCTACTTCACCGAAATCGTGAAGTACGCACAACCTCTTTCCCAAGGCCTTCCTCCCATCAGAAATCTACACCAGAAGCAGAGACCATGGTTTACCTTAGCAATGCAATGGATCACTTTAAAACTAGTGTCAACAGGCGGACAAGTGACAACATGATAAGTGACAAAAGTAAAATTAGTGACAACAGGCAAGTGCAAACGGCGCATAAGAGTTATGTTGTGTTACGTCCACTATAAAAGCTCAGGAGGCCTGGCGGCCTTGGCGTGCACTACGTCAACCCCTATCTCTAACTTTGAGGTGCCATGCTATATCGATACCTATGCTATATCTCAACCGTGTTGTGTGTCTGTTTCGAAGAAAATCCGTGGATAGGTAGCGTTAGTGACTACTCATGCGATGGAGGAAGCTTAATAGATGTTCGTGCTCGACGACTACAACATATGCGTCACCTACTGTTGGATCTTATTAAGTTTCACATTAAACCAACCCAGCCCTTTTCGACCCGAACTATTTAGGAGCCTTTTCAGATTGCATACCAGTCGTTGGTCTCCAACGTGTTACAGGATCACGTTGTGTCAACCCAACGTCGGGACATGTGATTACTATCCGGACCGTTATTCGGCCGAACCGAAAGATCCCAAGAAGAACGCGTCCACACCCTAAACAACACTGAACGCTCCGAAAACGGTCACAACAATCGAATATGCTACCTCAAGTGCAACCTCGACGAGGGTATCTTGCCGAGTACTTCCTTTCTGTGCGTTGAGTGTGGGACTTTGCAATTAGTGCCCCTCGCACAGCACGACAGCGATTGGCTACGAACACCAAATGCTACTCGACCTCCTAGCTTTTGGTGACATAAGGCGGGTCCGTACGGAATAAATACGCCCCACGGCCGCACCTCTAGTATCTTGAACCCTTCCCTCCCCCAATATTCAGCGGGCGTGGTGCACCATACCTTATGATAGGGATGGTCGCTCGATCTGCAGCCGAAGTCGGTGGTGCAGACGATACTGAGCTTAGGCGTGTCTGCCGCTACTTTAGATATCCACTGACTGTACATAGCGGTATTTAACAGAAAAAGTACTGATTATGAAAACGCGTAATCATACAGGCCGATGTATGATATATCAGATCATACACATATCCCCGAGGCACTAGTGCACCAACTACGGGCGGCATCTTGCGAGCACGACTAAAAGTATAAGGATAAAACCTTTAACTCGTCATACTCCCGGCTAGACGGCGCTTGCGTGAGTGTATAACGTACCGTTGCACGAGAACCGTACCATGTTATACCAGCCCCATTTTGAGGTCAATGTTGGAGTTTCAACAACTAAAAACCGTCCAATAGTAACATGCAAACAAGAATGAATGCAATCCCAACACGAGCTATGAAAGGTCTGCCCTACCCGTTCGGGTATCGGCCCATTCGAGTAATGCGAGAAGGAGAAAGGCCCATACATCTCAAAGAGCATAACATTTTGGGAGTGCGATACATCAACTGCAAAGACAACAGTGTAAGCAATTTGTCTATTTGTCTATAGTAAGAGAGGGACTAACGCAATAACATGATAAATTTCCCGGCATTCCACGTAAAATGAATGGCGCCATGAAAGGGAGGGGGTACCCCCCAAAAGCAATGTAGCCATATCATTATGGGAGGTAGCGAACTCACGTACAAAATCAACTCTTCGGCTAGTATCCCAAAATTACGACGATGGCACTCCCAACGTGAGCATTCGATTAGGATATGTTCTATACATTCAGACACACCCCCGCCGCATGTAGGACAAAGATGCAGAAAGCGTCCATGCATGGCTTGAATGCGGGCAAGATGACTGGCAATGGGAAATACACGCGTTCGAAATTAGATGATATTGTATAACCATGGTGCGATCCTTGCAAGAATATCCATGCCGTAATGTGGCAATGGGTTCACATCATACAAAGCATGGGAATGAATTATCAGTGTGTTAATACAAGTAGCAAATGACGTCTCGACTCAATCCCATCCCGCTGCCTTAGCTAACGTAAAGGCACCGCGTGGTTGTAAAGACCTCCATGCGTGTGGCACGCGTAGCATTTCGCTAAGTCCGCGTTTGCCCTAGCAAAACTACCAAGGCCAACGCGCGGTCCCAAACGTGTAAGTGTTAGGACGCATACGACTAGGTTGGCCCGCCAGATCGCGTATGCACGCATTTAAGTTGGGTACTTTAAGGTACTCGTAAAGTACTGATTTTCTGCGGGAAAGCGAGTTTCCCGCGGATTTTCTACACATGCAATCCTTATGCGAGCTATCACCACCGCTCCCGCTAGAGCGATGGCACCCACTCTCACCCTGCCATCCCGACCCTCTACAACACCCGCCGACTACTCCTCGCGGCCCCATCCGGCTCCATACGCCTCCCAATCTTCGTCTCAACCAGGTCGAGCTTAGTCGACCTTCATCCGTCCAGTAGCGCCTCGATCCGCCGCGTCCCCGGCCGCTCCGGCGACCCCCCGGCCATCGGCTCACCTCACGGACACACACACACACACACACACACACACACACACACACACACACACACACACACACACACACACACGCACACGCACACACACGCACGCACGCACGCACACACACACACACACACACACACATACACACACGCACACACACACACACACACAAGGACACACACACACACACGCATACACACATATACACACATGCGCGCACACACACACACACACTCACACACACACACACACACACACACACACTCACACACACACACACACACACACACACACACACACACACACACACACACACACACACACACACACACACACACACACACACACACACACACACACACACACACACACACACACACACACACACACACAGCTTTAGCATCTCGCTACCCAGAATCACACCAAACTCCGCCAAGACCTATCTCACACATGAAAACAACATTTGCCCGAGTTTCAATTCCTGCGGAGACCATGCTTGATCACGCGCGCTCCCCCGTCGATTTGTTTCTACTCCCTTGTTCTCGCCAGCTACGGACCACCATATGGATCCTTCAGCCGCCGCTACCGACCTACCCATCCGCACGGATTGCACCGACGAGTCCCCCCATGAAGCAGCCAGCCCCCATACTCCGGAGAAGGCACCATCACAGCCATAGTTGGCGTCCACGCCGGCAACCGACAGCCAGCCCGCTACCCAGCCCCCCGCAGGCTAGGCCTCTACAGTCCGCGTTCCCCCTCTCGCCCCACCAACTCATCCATCACTCCTAGCCTATGCCGACTGCTCCAACCGGGCCCGTAATCTCACCAACCCCGACACTCCTCGACCTCTCGCTTATTCCCCCCACCTATTCGTCACCCGCGAAGTCTTTGGCACCCCATGTAAGGACCCGGTGGTGCTAAAGCTCAGCAAGCTCACTCGACCCAATATTGGCCTCACCCTCGCAATCTCTACAAGCATCACTAAAAGATTATTGAGGAGGTCAGCGCAAGCGCTGGAGCGTCAAGCTCCTCCCCGACAACGTCATGATTTGCTATAAGCCAAACCCCCTAGCACCCAAAACCCCGGACGGAAGACGCTACTTCCCTCCCTTACTACCGACCACAGTCCCAATTCGCTTTAACCACCGGGAGGTCGCAAAGGAGCTTCTACACAGGCAAACCGACTCCCATGATTACACCCAAGTCTTCACCGACCACGAAGGCAGCCCCTGCGAAACCTCTATCTAGGGGGGCTCCTCAACTGAACGACGCAAAGAAGGGCGGCCACCATATCTGGATTTCGGGCCCGGAAATGCAGGGAGTCAACAACTATCAACCCAAGGAACTCCCTGTCTCCGCCCTCGCCTACCCATGGGACGACGGCTACATACAACTTTTGTATACGCAGCCACTGATGAGGCTTGGAAGGAGTACGAAACTACGGACAGTCCTCCCTACTCAAGCCCACTCTTTTACCATCCTGCCCCGCGGCTCCCTACTCCAAGCCTCGGAGCTCGCATGGCCCGCCAAGAGCTCGTGCAAGCACATTACGAACAATGAATGATCGACGCTCTCGAGGACACCCTCCAGGCCCTCCCTATGGGGGACATGTTCGCCCACCTTTACTATGTGAGGCCTTTTTCCCTTCCACAGCTGGCATACCGATAACACCCCTACCGTTCCCCGACAGTTCTATACCGTTGGCGCCTCGACTGCAATATGGTGGAAAAGTCGGACTTTTCCGACTGCATCCTATCCCCAATCGACATAATAATGTATCAATCGACAAGATACCCAATGCGGTCATCAATTCTATCCACTACCATCAAGGTACCGCTCGAGGCCGAACCTGCCTCCGCACCCCATACTTTGTCTTGACAGCGGCGGGTATAGACGTCTCTAATTATCCGACAGACGCCGAGCTTACTACATACAAAGGTCGAGATCGCAGTGGGAGCGAGCCATATCGCAATTGAAAAGGCCGCGGGAAAAATAAAATGGATGCCACTGAGTGGTCTTCTTGTCACTAAGGACCAAATCACGACATTACCATGCCCCCTCGGACTCCCCCCGGACCGCAGCCGGGCTCCGAAACCAATGGGGAAAGTGGCTTAAATAATTGATTAAGCCTCGTTTTTTTTTAGTTTTTTTTTTAGACCGTGGTATGTCTATGTACCGAAATCACGCCCCTCACGGGAATCAATCCCGGGCCTTCGGAAGTTCGGCACACTAGGCCACATGAGGGTATTGGACCATGAAATAGAATCTCGGGCGGGCCGAGCGGGATGTCTTTGCGCTGGTGAGTAATCAAATCATTTCTATAGGCGTCCGCTCGTGGCTTTTCCCGACAACTATTGAGCGCGCGGACGGTAGATGTCCGTACCCCGCGCCTAGCCCCTTACAATTCCGATACTGACACGGCTACAATGTTACCATTGCTCACCACGAAGAAGTAGCGATGGGTGCCAACGGGCCCGCGAGCCCATCCCTTCTCGCGCCGTCGCGAGCGACCGCCGCGGGGGACTTACTTTGTTGGGTTATTATGCGATGTGGCGCATGATAGATAATAGCGCCTATACGACCAACTTTGTGGCGTGATAACGGAGGCATTTTGCCTTCTAAGAGCTAACAGGTGATACATATATGTCTTGCTTGCTGTTGCTAATTCATGTGGAAGTGCAGATGGAAAGAGAGATTGACGATATCTTATTGGTAGTGTTTAAGAGAAGCTTCTAATCACTTCTTTGTTAAATTAAAATATCATGTTAAACACTCTCTAGCCACATCTACACGTACACCTACAGCAGCGACATCAAGCAAGAAGACATACATGTTAGCAGTTAGCTCTCAGAAGGCAAACTGCCACTTAACCCTTGCCCAATTGTAAAGGAGTTTCCGTGCGGCATTGGGAAAGGCACCAAGAGAGCAAAACTTACCGCAGGCACATTGAACGACATGCAAATGTCGTTAAGAACATCAGTTAATCCGTTCGGAGGCAACGAGCTCGTGCAAAGACTGCCACATAAAGTAAATATGGGGAGTGAAATCAAAAGCATATAGAGCCGTCCACACGCTCAGACGTCAACGGGACATGGCATTGGCTCGCCTATGCCGGAATCAACAATTTGCGCGGCGTGCAAGGCCATCGAAATAACACAATTTTACGATTACTTACTGCTTTGACGAGTACTGACAATGTTGAAATTGGTGCATCTAAAGAGCAGGAACAACTGCTTATCGCCGTCGTGGTATGTTTAGCTGCCACAACATGGATCCTAACGAAGTGCTGTGATGTTTAGAATTACTCCGGCTCTCGCAATTTCAGGCCGCAGGTACTTGAATATATGCATTTTTAAACCGAAATCTTTTGAAGGTGGCAAATAAAATAACAGTCGATATGATGCGCAGTAAGGATGCTGCGAGGCAATGTATTGACGAGGTTGCCGGAATATAAGCCCACCACGCTGTGTGTAGGACGGAATGTGTGGGTTGGATAAGGTGCAACGGACCAGCTTGCATTTCTAATCATGCAACGTTTTATTTATGCCCCAAGCTAGTACATACGTATAAAATAAGGTAGGGTTCGTGTCAATGACTATCAATCCATGCCAAACACTCATGACGGGATATACGACACAAATCGACGACTTGTGGACTTAATAAAGCACGATAGACTGCATATACAGTGGCGGCGTCTGAGTATCACCTCATCATCGCGTAGCCTTGCTGCACTAAGAAAATAAGCATTTTTGCGTACTAAGCGTTTTTTGCGTACAAAAAAATGAGTATTTTTGCCTACTCACTCGCCTAATTGGCAGCATTCATCTATGACTAGCATTTTGCGTCATCATATGACCCACACGTTTTGCGGTAAGTAATAGCGATGGCTACAAAATTGAGACATGTCGATACATTCGTGTATGAAAATCTTGTCGATCGCAGGTCGCAGTGGTGGCGATTTAGTATAGGCGAAGATGGTGTGCTAATTGAGACGCACTCTAGCGCCGCTGAAGTCAGTAGACGCATTTGCTCTTGGAGACCGCCAATACGTGGTACACCGAATTCAAAATTGTAATATGGCAGTTCGCTCTCTTGGTACCGTCGACACCTTATGGCGAAATCAATTCGTAGTCAAATGATGAAGGGGGGATAAAGGAAAGCCCCTGTTGGGCGCCTTTACTTGCAGAGCGTCGTCTAATACAGTCAATTCGATGTTGGCGGCGCAGCTTTTACGTTGCCGAGGTACACGCCCAATAATTCAGTGTAGCAAGTAGTTGTACGCATGCAGTTATTTTCTGTAAGACATCTTGCGTACTGTGGCGGCCAAATCAATAAAGCAAATGTTCGACTGTCGAAGTTGCTATTCACACGTGCGCGGGCGTCCGGGCATGTCATTGATTTACGTCAAGCTAGCGACAGCACTCTTTAGTTTTGTGATTTCGGCATGCAGATCCTCAAGCTCCTGTTGCTTTTCTTGGTTGAGGGTGTATTGCTCATCAACCCTGTGCAAAGCAGTGGCTGTCAACTAGGGTATCAAAGCACTTCAAAGGAAATGCTCTCATTACTTATTGACAATCTTTCACTTAAACAAAACGGGGTTTGTCATTTATTGCGCATTTGGTGACTATCACACACAGATATGGATGCATATGTCATACGCAGATATGGAAGTATGGTGCTATTCGTAGGGTTCAGTTTTGTTACCTGGCATCCAACTCCCGCTCTTCCGCGTACAGCTTGGCCAGCCTGGTCTCTTTATCCCCTATCTTGTTGTTGATTTCGGTGAAATCAGTGCATTTCATCATATTCAACTCAGACATTTCGTGCTGCAAATTTTGTTTGTTCTTCCTGGCCACGCACGATACCGCACGCGATGTTACACCTTGTCAAACATTAGTCCAAATTATTTCAACAGTCGTCAGTGTCAAATCAAAACTGACGCAAACAGGGTGTATCTCAGATTGCAAGCCTGAATCACCCACTTGGCTCTCTGGAGCGCGTTCAGAAGACTCTCATGCTCGGCATAAGTCAGCTGTGTCTGATCTTCCAGGTCCTCAATAGTAGACAGCAATGGCTTCACGTGTTCTTGGTCTTTGAGCTTTGCTATTTCTTCCTCTATCTACATTCAGCACCGCGTAATGCGCAAATAGCAATAAAGTCACCGCCGCCATGAATCAGCACACGACGAAGGATAGCCAAAAGAGCTGTTCGTGCCGTTTCGTTGTCAATAATCAATGAGATAGCACTGTAGTCTCGTTATTTCACGTGAGAAGCAACACAATATTGAAACGCAGGCCCTCAAGCAATACCACTGCCAGCTCATGCTGCTTTTCCTTAAGGCAGGTCGATTTATCTGCGAAATACTCCGCTTTCTTTCTCATCATTTCCAGTTCCTTTTGCCGTTCCTCCTCTATCTTATGCCTCAGGCTCGCAATCTGATCATCGAGTACAGCCGACTCTGATACCAACCTTGAAAGTGGAGATATCAGAAAATTGGGTACACAGTTTTTACCGCACCTCGTCAGCCTCGTATCATTTCAATATGGCAATAGACTAATAGTGCGACGAATACCGAAATTTCATTCCCATAATACCAGCTCATATTTCATTGTTAACTAATTCGCATGGAACTGTCAATTCGGCATTCGATCCTTCATATAAAGCCATTGCTGGTGTGAATTTACTCTGCATGTTGGAGAAGCTCCGCGCAAGGAAAGTCCGAATCATTGCATTTCGTCACTGCTTGTTCCACTTGGAGCTGCCGAGTTTTGTGCAGAAGCAGTGCTCTTCGCTGAACAATCGACGCAAGATCCGCTTCCTTTTCCGCAACCTGAAATTCACGGTGGAAATTATTTGAACACCCTATACATTTCCAGTTTAATTACACCGCCCTGCCTGGCCAGCTTGGGCAATGCGTGTTTTCTTTCGGTCGGATTGTTACATAGTGGTTCCTGGATACTCACCAGAAGCAGGGCCGCGTCCTTGGATGAGCAGTTCTCTCTGGCTTGAGTACAGACGACGCCTTCACCCGCGTTCACGTAGAGGGCGGCGCTCTCACAAGGATGGGCAGACATGGTAACCGTTTTATTTTCACTTTAATTGTCTTTTTAGCGGCTAAAGTGTTTGCGCGGGCTAGCTGTATGCTACCGGAAAACAGCGATATCAGCGTATGGGTATGACAGCTGGCTATTTCCCGATGTAAGTCGTTGAAAGCGAAAGTCCTGCTTGCCGGGTACATACAGCAGACGAGTGACTCAGTTACGGCCTAGCACTATCTAGCTGCAGCCAGCCTGACTATTTTTTTGTTAGCGGATCTCTTCACAAAATAAGGATTGAAGAGCTCAATAACGATCCGTGCTGATAGTGAATCAGTGCTAGAGGTGTAGTGAACATATGACTATTGTGTTTAACGAACGTTGTCTGTTAGATTCTCTGCTAGCGTGATGATGGAAGGATGGCCCTCATAAAAACGCAGTGACGATTCGATTCCTGGCATAGCGGAGGCTCGCCTTAATACTTCCACACACTGGTAACTGGTTCAACAGCCTGCGTCGGTACGAATGAGTGTACAGTAGCCCTGGCAATACTGGTGCTTGCACAGCAGATTTCCGAAGTCTATATGACCATGCGCGACGCAAGGGGAGTAGGCGCGCTCCAGCGATTTCTCCCGACACCGGTAATAAAGTTTTTTCTGCTACGGTGCTCGTCTTGTACCGGTTATATTAGGAATATCTGGGAAAAGTAAATATTTCTCCTGAATTAAAATAGTATAAAGAAACAATAAGTAACATTTGAACAATGATATCTAACATTCTATAAAATTGAAATATTCTGATACAAACAAAACAATATTATTACTAAGATCAATATACTGCAATGTTTGAAAATCAACGCATATTTCCACTGCCTTTTCTTGTAAGAATATGAATTTTTACTTCAAAATCAACGCATATCAAGCTCGACAAGTACGATTCTGGCCGGCCGTGTCATTCCGCGTCATCGTATTATATTTGTTAGCTCTAATAACGATAGGGCCACAGGTGTGTTGTCAGATTGTAAGGACCGGGCTACTCACGGCAGCGTTTCGGCTGGCGGTTCACCGTCCGTCAGCTATAGGAAAGCTCCATCATCCTACGTAGCGGAAGTTTCAATTAGAAACGGAGCAAGAGGGTGGCGCGAGTCTACATAGGGGCGGGAGAGGTGGCGGCGCGCGAGTTGCCCCTGCTCGCCCGACGGTATCGTTACATATAGTCCCTATTTTTTACACCGCCTTTCCACCTTTTCGTCCGGGCGAGAGAGGCGCCCTTCCTCACTCTGAGCCGCAGCGGGAGAGCGCTGGGGTCCAGGAGTTGTTACACGTGTACCCGATGCAGCGATCGGGTAGCGTGCAGTTCGTAGCAAAGTCTGGCGGGAGTCCTCCGGTGCGTGCCCCTCGGTGTTTTTTTCTGGCTGAGAGGCGAAGGCGGCAACTGATCTGAGGATGAAAGGGTGGAGCGGAGCTAGACTATGGAGCTGTTGTGGAGCGTTTCTTACACCTGGCGCGTTTCTGTTGTGTCATGTGTATCCACAGCGCTCTCGGTCCGAGGATATGCTGCGTTACGCACCCCCAGAGAAGGAGAAGCCGCTGCACCTCTTGCGCTCACGCAACCAAGCTTTTCTCTTCTACTGTGCGCTGTTCCTTCTGCCTGTTAGTTTAGTCTACGTTTACCGCCGTGGCCTCACTGGCGCCATCATAAGTAAGCACACCCCACGACATCCACTCCCACCACCACCACCACCACCACAGCCTCCCTCATCATCTGATGCCTCATGCCGTTTCATCTCATTTTTTCAAAAGGACGAAACGGTTTCTCCCTGCGCCTTTGTCCCTCCATTTAAGTACCTTCTGTATGGGCACTTGGGCCAGGTGGGGAGCAGGATATGCAATATCAGATCGTGATAGATGCAGGGAGCAGTGGGAGCAGAGTTCACATATTTCGTTACACCTTTTCACGTGGCAGTGCGCTGCCGGTGCTCATGTTTCCGGATGACGCGCTGAAGGTCACGCCAGGGCTCAGCTCCTACGCTACTCACCCGCGTGACGCAGGAGAATCACTCGTGCCTCTCTTAGATTACGCGATTTCCAAGGTGAGCAGGTTCATGCATCGATCTACTTCGCGGGGTGGGTTGTGGGCAAGTGTAGGTACGATGTGGCTGAGAAGAAAGTCTACTGCGCTGCAGGTGCCGTCATGGGCGCACAGTCGAACGCCTCTCACGCTATATGCGACTGCTGGGCTGCGAATACTGCGGCCAGCCACCTCCAGCGCGATCTTGGAGAGCTGTAGGGCGGTGCTGGCTGCGGGGCCGTTTCAGTTTAAACGGGAATGGGCGTCGGTGCTGAGCGGCACCTTTGAGGGGCTGTATGGCTGGGTGGCGGCCAATTACGGCGCGGGGAAGCTGACAGCGATGGCGAGGACTGCGGGGTTACAACGCAGCGGTACTGCGAGCCAAGAAATGGGCTTGGCTGTAGCAGAGATGGGGGGTGCTAGCGCACAGGTCACTTTCGTGCTTGGTAGCGAGTAAGCTCCATTCGTCACACCCTCTGACACGTTTCCAAATAAAATCATTCATTTGCTCTACCGATCTTAACATGCATGGTAAACTTCAGGAATCATGTATCGGGACGAAACGTGCTGTGCCATGTCCTACAGTTTGGGTTTTGGTACGTGTATGACTTTTGGCGCTAACTGTTTGGATTTTGTTTTTGTTGTCTGTTTGTGGGGAAGCTCTGGGACGAGACAAGGCGACGCGCAGCCTACATCGCTTCAGGTAGGGCGGGCGACAGGGAAGCTGTCAATGTTCACGCACTCCTTTTTGGGCGCTGGGCAGGAGGCTGCGCAGGGGCGGGCGCTGGACTTAGTCGCCTCGGACGGCTGGCAGCAGGAGTTTCGGCAGCAGCGTGGCGACAGCAACCCCTCCAATGATATTTTTGTCAAGGTATGAGTCATTCACCCATCATGATGCACACCCCTGCAATGGCTTCACCTCCTCCAATCACCATGTATGTTTCATAAACGCACGCTTGCAGTGTGGTTGGCGCTGATACACCGGTCACTTGCCTCACTACTTGTTTGTGGACGCTCTGAGATCGAGTGTCTCTATTTATTTAGCCATATGGCTCAAGAGCTCGCTCATTTGCGCGGTTTTTGGAACAGTTGGATCCCTGCTACCCGCCCGGAGTCGTGCACGATGATGGCACGTTGGGGGTGGGAAACTTCACGGTGTGCCGCGATATAGCGCAGCACCTGCTATTAGACGCAACCTGCACAGCCAGCGCCACTCATGCTTGCATCGCTGGCACTGCTGTCCCGCGCTGGCACGGATCTATGCTGGCCATTGAGAACTTCCACTACACGGCCAGCATGCTAGAGCTCGGGGAGAACCCCACACTGGAGGAGTTTGCATCTGCTGGTCAGTTTCTACCGTCTCTTCCACTTTCGCGCATATACACACCTTTGTCTGCTTCATATTCAAAACTAACAATTCTGCTTTTGCGGAACTTAATGGTATTGCCTGGCAGGCGAACGATACTGTGCCACCGACTGGGCAACGCTAAAAACTAAGTATAGGGACCGCAAGACGGAGGTGGAGCTGTTAAAGTACTGCTTCAGCGCTGCCTACATCGTGACGTTCCTCTCTTTTGGGCTGGGCGTCGAGCCGGGGGAGCGGCGGCTACAGTTTTCGAACGCCGTGGCAGCGCCGGCCGGGCCGCCTGTGGACATCGATTGGGCGATGGGGCATGTGGTGGTCAGCGCGGCTGAACTAGGACCAGGCCCGCTGGTGGCGCAGCCACGGCTCCGGGCCCGACTGGAGCTCATGGTCGCTGCAACTATTGCACTCATGTCTTTGGCAATAATTTGGAAACAGGTAGCCCCCCCCCCCCCCCCCCCCCCCCTCCCCTTTGAAGGACACATGTGCACACCCAGGCACGTACGCACACACACCCTCTCTCTCTCCTATGGAAACACACACACACACACACACACACACACACACACACACACACACACACACACACACACATACACACACAATTTCTTACGTGCATACTCGCACGCTCTCTCTCTCTCTCTCTCTCTCTCTCTCTCTCTCTCTCTCTCTCTCTCTCTCTTACAGGCACACACACACACACACACACACACACACACACACACACGCCAGCACACAGACACACACACACACACACACACACTCTCTCTCTCTTACGGACATAAGCACACACAAACACACTCTAACTCTCACGCGCACACAAGACAGACTCTCACGCACACACCCAAAAACTGCCATAGCTGCATAGTTTCTGGCTGTTTCTTATTCTTGCGTGATTTACATAACATAGGTGCGAAACCGGCGGGCACCTTTGCTTGTGGTTTCCTTTTGCCGGGGCACGAGCAGTGGGAGAGGGTCGCGAGCTTTTTACGATGTCGAAAAGGGCGGCTACCGCTACATATCGTAGCTGTAGTAGTGACAGAGTCCCCGCCGCTCCAATAATTCATCATGGGCTGCAAGACCCATTTTAATAACCTATGTTGTATTTTAAGCTTACGCTTGTCCCACCTCTGCCCCCTTTTAGCCGGGTAGCCGCATTCATGTGACTGCGAAGACTATCAGGCAATGCAGGTGCTTCGTACCTGGGTACTGTACTCGTACGGTCACAGGAGGTGGTCTCCCTTGTTGAAGTCCAACCCAACTCAACCTCCACGTGGCACTGCATATTTGCGTCCCGTCTTTCCCAACCAGGGGAATCATGCACATAGCGAACGGAAAACAGTGCAAAGACGATGGTGCCAGTCTGTCCAGGAGAGCCGGTTGGGAGGCCTGTCAGGGTAGTGAGGGCTGTGCCACTCCATATAGATGTTTTACTTGTGTTGATAATTTGTCTTGTTGCGCAAACCCTAAAACGGCTGTGCAGCATCTGAAGGACCGCCGTGCAAGCTTTAGGCCAGTCAAATACTGACCCCCCGTTCCCCTCCACTCACTCCCTCGCGTTTGATTAAGTGTTACGACACTGAAACTTGAGCGCTCGCTCGCGTTACTTCTTTCCCTTCTTCTTCTTCTTACCCTTCTTCGCAGTCCCAACCTCAATACTCGGCTCGCTCGACACCTCCTCGCCATCCGGCTCCCCGGTAGCTTCACTATCGCCATCCTCATTCGGTTCGACTTCCTCGGGGGCGCTATCGGGCTCAGTAGCCATGTCGGGTTCCTCCATCACGACCGCGTCAAGTTTCGGGAACGGTGATAGCGGCCGGTCGGGTGCCACCAGCTGCACCGACAGCGTCGCCTCGAGAAGCGCCGCGGACACGGCCTGACGCTGCTCTGCCCCCAGGGTCGCAGCCTTCAGCGCCGCTTGATGTTCTTCCTCTAGATCCGCCACGCGCGCCTCTAGCTCGGAGTCGTAACGAGTAAGTAGCTCCTGGAAGGCCTGCTCTGCACAAGTCCGCTCGTGCGCCACCTCTGCGAGAGCTGCCTCTCGGCCCTCCTTCAACAAAGCGGCCCTCCGCTTCCGTGCAGCAACCAGCACTTCATTCGCCTCCCTCTCCGCCGCTAACAACTTACCCAGAGCCTGCTCCGCCATTATAAGTCGATACTATCGCCTTGCCCGTTATTTACTTCTTCGGTTCGCGTGGAATGTTGGTGTGTAAATAGGTCGTGATGGCACCGCTCGACTCTACCTCCTCTACCAAAAACCCTTGCCCTGAATGCATGGAGGTATCCTACCGTACATATTTATGATATCAGCGATATTTGCGTCGTCTGGATTCATTAGCGATTGTATTTAATAATTGCGGATTTATTATTGCACTATATCTCGGAGCGTACTCTCTACTGCCCGTATACCACAGTAGTCTGTATACCTGTGAACGCCCCCTGCCGAGAGTGGAGTTGCGGGACCTGCCAGTTCCATATGCGGGGGCTGCAAAAAAACCATACAGTGTATTTTAAAAACTAAATGATTATTTATGAGAAAAGGCATATTGGAAGCCACAGGCAATAAGGAGCAAGGAAGAAAAAACCCCACAGGCCTAAGCCCGAGGAACATGAAAGCATATCACAGCATCAGCATGTCAAAAGTAACATGGTCAGATTGATTTGAATCTAGAGGTTTGCATATCCAACTTCCATGTGTACGGGACAGTAACACTAGCGGTTAGTGTTACCGTTAATAGCGGCTCGTCGCACCTGTAGGGCAACCACCTTGCCTTAGCAGTTAGACGCAACCAACGACCAACGGCTTTCCCAACGGTCAACTCTAGCTAGCCCAAGCCTTATAAGCCGTAGCTAGCCACGAGCCTCTAGCTAGGCACTCTCTGTTTTCGCGCTCAGCCAATCTAGGCTTCGCGCGAATGCAGTCTCGACTCTCGTAGTCGAGCAGGGTGTCAGTTTACCATCGTACCATGCGCACACGCGATTTGATGAATAGGGGGTCTTGATATGGCAAAGTATTGCTTGGCCTCACTACGGTAAAGCTAGGGATCAGCCAACAATACATCGTTGACATTTTCATCACCACCCCATGATGGTGCCATCGCGATGTGCTAGGTTGTGACATCGACATGATGACACAAGTGCTAACATCAATGCCATCAATTATCAAATCATTTAGAAAATATCAATTTTCAAAGCCCGATATGCCGATGATATATCGTCCGAAATATCGATACATCGGCGAAAATATCGGCTCAATATTAATGTGCCATATCGATGTCAACATCCTAAAATATCACCGCCATCAACATCGACAATCCTTAAATATCAAGCCCACCAGCATCGATGTTTCAAAATATCAATACCATCAACATGGCGACCGCCGCCGGCGGCGTAGCGGCGGCGGCCCCGGAGGGGGGTGCGCTCGCAGGCCCGTCGGCATCCCCTCACCTCTCCGTGGTGGGCGCTGGAAACCCCCTAGCCGTGCCATGCTTGGCACGGTAGGGGGCTAAGAGGGCCGACAACGCGATCCGCGGGATCATTAGCTATCGGGAAAGCCATGTACAGAGGACTCTTGAATAAATAATTTTTGTGCAATACCGGCGCCATGATCTCCCGCTCGGGCCGTCCGATATGTTCTTTCGTGGTCAGATGCTATTGGATACAATCCTACTTTGGGGGTGGGGCATGTACCTCAGGAGCGTGTGGTGGCGAGGAGAGTGCGGCCGGATCAGCGGTGGGACGCGGGGGCTGGAGTTGGCGATGGTCAGCCGGGAAGCAGCGCCAAAAAAGGGCGCTTGCTAGCCGTCGACCAACCATGTGCCAGTCGAACGTTCCCCGGGGGGCGAGGCACGACATGACACATGCCGTAGGTCGGCCGCAAGGGGAGAAGCGGCTATCCTCATGATAAGCCGCCACCGGAAAGTCTGTACGGAGGGATTTTTTGGAAACTAAAATGATGTCCATACCCGGCGTAGAGGTTACCACCTTGCCCTACCCCGCAGATCTCCCTGAGTTCCCCACGAGGGATCGGAAACGTACGTAGGGACACGGGAGTGGCTACCGTCATGCATGCGAATGATACGGGTGGGTCCACTGTTCTTTGGGGGGACGTGAGGAGGGTACGGGCGTAACTACAACGCCGGATTTTCCCGTGAGTTTGAAAGCAAGGGCATGACATGGCGCTCACTAGCAGATTATTACGTCCCATGTTGCATCTTTCGGGAGGAGGAGCTAACCTGAGCGGCAACGAGGGGAGCGACACGATCTGGCAACGACGACCCTCCGGGTCGGCGCCGCCGCAAAACCCCGCACGGAGGGTTTTGATTTATGTCCGCGCACCCGCGGCCCGAAGGATCCGGCTACGGCGACTTGTCCCTGTTTCCATATCCCTCCGTAGGACTACTAATGGACACATGTGTACGCTAGACTCCGGGGGAGTCTTGGCCCTCCACCTATAGGTGTTCGCTATAAGTGTTCGCCGCTCAGTCGCGATGCGATGCGATGGGTTCATATAATTGAAATTTGAAATTTGAAATTAAACACTCCAATACCAGTAAAACCGGTTGGAGTCTCTGGCCCCCCCCTTATGCTATGCCATACAGGACTTAGAAGCGTGAGGTAGACCGTTAACCACTAATCCCAACCTCTCCAATGGCAGTAACAGCGTAATAATTTTGTAATCAAGAAAAACAGATCTAAAGATAAATCCACTTGTCGAGAAATGCAAAACTAAACTGCTGCTCGACCTTCACGATGCACGGCCCGCTCCCGCCGAACCGGGGTGTCGACCGGCCTAGGCCGGTCGGCGTTCGGGAGGGACGACGGGCCAGCCTAATCTAGCTCCCGCGTGACTTCGGTCTTGCCGAAGGTAGGAGGGGAAAGGCTGGCAAAAAACCCCTCCTCGCGCGGTCGCTCGTCGATCCCGCCGCTCCATCCCGTAAACCCCGCCCCAAGGTCTTGCCGCGTCCACCGACGCGGCGGTCCTCCGTGTCGAGGTCCCCCATCACCTCGAGGACATGTGGGGGGGACCTAGACACACAGACATAGAAAAAACTAGCGCTCCTACCTCCGCGCCTGAATTTTCGCCGGTCATTTCCCCGGTTTTTTCTCTGTCTGGTACCCGGGTACCTGTCGGTTTTCCGGCCTGTGGCCGTACCCTCCCCCCTCTGATCGCGCGTCCACCGAGCAGCCTTTTCTTGAGCGGGGGCCTCCGCGCTCACCCGGGCCCACGCTCAAGGACCCCTAGGAGTATGAAGGTCTGTCGGGGTAGTGGGTGTCGAAGAGGGGGGGGGGAAGGTCACCGTAGCCGGATCCGGCGGGCCGCGGGCGCCCGGAATTAAACAAAACCCTCCGTGCCGGGTTTTCCGGCGGCGCCGACCCAAAGGGTCGTCGCCGCCAGATCGTGTCGCTCCTCCCGTCGCGACCGTCCTCCTTGCCGTCCCAGCTAACTCCTCCCCCCGGGAGATGACGCTGGACGACGTAGCGGCGCGCTAGTTAGCGCCCTACCCTGGTGCTGCTCCCCAACTAGCTCGACGCCGGGTACGGACATTATTTTTGTATCCGAAAAAAAGCCCTCCGTACAGGGCTTTTCCGGCGGCGGTTGATCATGAGGATCGCCGTCGCCTCATATAGCCGCTCCTCCGTCTGCGACTACCCACCGGCCTGTGGCATGTCTTGCCTCACCCCTCGGCAAGGTTTGACCGGCACAGGGCTGGTCGACGGCTAGCGAGCGCCCTTTCCTGGCGCTGCTTCCCGGCTGGCCACCGCCAGCTCCAACACCCGCCTCCCACCGCTGATCCGGCCGTATCCTCCTCGCCATCAAACGCTGCCGTAGTACAGGCCCCACCCCTAAAAGGAAGGCTGTATCTAGGAGTATATGTACGCGGAAAAACATATCGGACGGGCCGAGCGGGAGATCTTGGTGCCGGTAGTGCACAGAAATTATTTTTTCAAAAGCTCTCTGTACATGGCTTTCCCGACAGCTGCTGATCCCACGGATCGAGCTGTCGGCCATCTAAGCCCCCTACCGTGCCAAGCGTGGCACGGCTACGGGGTTTCCAGCGCCCACCACGGGGAGGTGAGGGGATGCCGACGGGCCTGCGAGCGCACCCCCCTCCGGGGCCGCCGCCGCTGCGCCGCCGGCGGGCGCCGGTTCATATACACAATATGTTCCAATCGGGTACCGACTTTTGCCGGTACTTGGATAAGGCGTACACCTCCGTTCCGGGAAGCGGCGGTTCTATCTCCCTTCATGCCATTCCGTGTGTACATGGATTAACAGCCCCCCCCCCTTTTCGACACCCACTATAGTTTGACACACCTATATACCGAGAGTGTGGGCCCGGGTGAGCGCGGAGACCCACACTCGGGACATAGTTGTTCGGTGGACGCACGATCAGAGGGGGGAGGGTAATGGCGCAAGTCGGACTACCAAACAAGTACCCGGACACCAAACAGAGAAAAACCGGGGAAATAAGCGGGAAAATTCCAAGCGCGGAGGCAAGAGCGCCAACTTGTCCCTTTGTCAATGTGTCTCGGTCCCTTCCACCTGCCTATGAAGTAACGGGGGACCTCGACAAGGAGGAACGTCGCGTCGTGAGGAGCGGCAACGACCTTTGGGCGGGGTCTACGGGATGCGACGCCGCGACGGCGAGATCAACGAGCGACTACGTGAGGAGGGGTTTTCTGCCAGCCTTTCCCTCCTATCTTCGGCAAGACCGAAGTCACGTGGGAGCTAAAATAGGTAGGCCCGTCGTCCCTCCCGAACGCCGATCGGCCTAGGCCGGTTGGCATACCGGTTCGGCGGGAGTGGGCCGTGCATCGTGAAGGTCGAGCAACAGCTGAGTTTTGCATTTCTTGACAAGCGGATTTATAATTTTAGATCTGGTTTCTTGATTACATTTTTCGTTACTGCTTTAGGGGGGGGGGGGGGGGGGGGGCTTACAGTTTTTAACCCCCGAGGAACGTGTTGAACCGTGCAAACACGATCAATATGGAAGGTAACTAAAACATACGCAGTTAGAGTCATAGTCACTCAAATAATAACTAATAGCCAGAGTCACAAAGACAATCAGCTCGTGGCGTGGTGTTGGGACAACATAAGTGAGATAGTTGTAGCCTAGCAGCGACAACTCTGTACCGAATCAAACAAGTCATCGGTATGTCCGATCTAGACATGTACTAATCATATCTAGAATAGTTTACAGTAGCTATCTGCAACTAATAACTAGATGGTATTACTTGCAACACTCCCCTTAAGGTAGCTACAAGATGAAGCGTTTCATTGGGTCTTGTCCTCCCAAGATTGCACTTCGGTGTCTTGTCAGTGCATGTCCTGGTAGGGGTTTTGTGAACATGTCAGCCAACATTTGGTCGGTGGGGAGGTACCTCAACTTGATGGTTCCGTGCTCCACGTGGTCCTTGAGGAAGTGCAACTTCAGAACGATGTGTTTAGTCTTCTCGCTGATCAAGGCATTCTGGGAGTACGCGATGGCGCTTTGGTTGTCTTCCTAGATAGTGGTGGTTTCGGTGATGGGGGCGTTGAAGATCCCCCCCATAAGTTGGCGGAGGTGGAGTCCCTCCTTGGTGGCGTCATCCGCATAGTAATATTCTGCTTCACAAATGGATTGGGCCACACAAGTCTGTTGCTTGGACTTGTAGCTAATGGGCCCGCGTCCGACGGTGAAGAGATAGCCCGAACGCGACTTGCGGGTGATGCTGTCGTTTGCCCTGTCCGCATCGGCAAAGCTTGTAAGTTGGAGAATGTGGTCCGTGCCCCCCCCCCCCCCCCCCCCCCCCCCCCAACGTCAGGCGCATGTCGATGGTGCCAGTGGGAGGGAGGTATCGGAGTACCTTCTTCAAGGGCTGCATGTGAGCGTCCGTGGGGGATGCTTGGGCTGAACTAAGGATGCTCAACGCCGTGGAAACATCGTGGCGCGTGCAGACGGCCGCGTACCGGGAGACTGCCCATGAGGCTGGGGTAGACGTCCTTGGCCACCCCGGAGGGGGGGGGGGCATGTGTGCGAGGCCGGCGAGGAAGCCGGGGTCCATAGGGAGGGGACGATGCCGTACTTGGCGAGGATGTCACGCAGGTATTTTGGACTGATCAAGCGAGATGGTGCGTGCTCAGTGGTCCGCGTGTGATGTGCATGCAAAGTAGTTGGGAGAGTTCACAAAGGTCCTTGATTTTGAACCGTGCACCAAGTTGAGCCTTGAGCGAAGCAGGCCATGAGGCATCATTGCAGGCTGCGGGAATGTCGTCCACGTAGAGTGCGATCATAGAGAAGACGTTACCGGCGCGGAAGATGTAGATGCAGGGATCCGAGACTCATTCTTGCAACCCGTTGTCGACAAGCCATGCACGAAGGAGCATGTTGAACTCGCGAGGGGACTGTTTCAGTCCATAGTGGCAGCGTTTGAGATGACACACTTTAGACGTGCCATCAGAGAAGCCGAGTGGCTGGCGGATGTACACGTCCTCCTTGATGGGGGCGTAGAGGAAACGCAATGTCGATGTCAAGTTTACACAATTCAAGGTCGCGGGCGGCCGCGATGACGAGGAAGAGGTGAAGGCTGGCCATGCGGATGGCGGAGGAGAAAGTCTCCGTGTAGTCGAGGCCAGCGCGTTGGCTGCAACCTTTGGCGACGAATATCACCCACGGTGTCTGATTTGACCTTGCATATCTACATGTTGTTCACAACAACGCGGTTTGGGGGAAGGTCGACGAGTTCCCACGTGCCGTTGTCGATGAGGGAGGAGTACTCCCGCTGCATAGGGACGTGCCACTCATGGGCCTAGGCGATGGCTAGAGCGTCCCGGTACGATTTAGGTTCAACACACTCCCGGGCGGAAAGCAAAGCAACGGCTGTAGGGGATGCGCCAGCTAGAAGATGGTGTGTGGACCATGAACCAGGTCGGGTACGAAGGGCTGCTCGAAGATGTTGTCTTTCGCCTTGCCGTGGTCGGGGTCACATCTTGCTGTGACAAGTACCGGTGGGCAGTTAGATAAGTGGGCCACGAGGTCCCCGTAGCGGAGGGGGCGAGAGTGGAGGCGAGCTTGACGGGGCGATGTAGGGGGTTGGGGAGGTTCGGTTGGGGGGGTGTAGTCGATAGGGTGGGATGTGGGCGAGGTGCCATGGGCCCCATCGTCATCCGAAGCGTCAGCGATGACCGAGCCAACGGGAAGGCGCGTGCCGAAGCCCGGGGTGTCTTCTTGGAAAACAACATGGACTGATGTGGTGATGCGGCGAGTCTCAGGGTTGTAGACGCGATATCTTGGGGCGTCGGGTGGGTTGCCAACCATGACACCACGAAACGCTTTTTCACCGAGTTTCCGACGCAACTTGTCCGGCACTTTGGCGAAGAATGTGCACCCGAATACGCGAAACTTGGAGGCGTCCGGCGTCGACGACGTAAGGAGAGTGAGGAAGATGCCAACGGTGGGACCGACCGATCGGTTGTAAGTACGATTGCGCATATACACAAGTGTGCTGACATCGCACGACCACATGGAGTTGGGGACGGCCATGTTGTGGAGCATCGAAGATGCATTGTCCCTGATTGTGCGCCAGGGGCGTTTTGCCTTTGCCGAGCATGTGATGAGCATAGGGGGCAGAGAATTGCACACCCACACCCATGCGAGCACACATTTGGCGGGTCACAATAGCCTAAAAAACAGAGTCCGAGTCAAACTTAATGAGCGGGGCGAAGGCGCCTGACTAGGAGTATTGGCTTGCATGCAAGTGTCAGATTTCCATC
>JAPMLY010001691.1:0-28170 GCA_026401115.1 Tetraselmis chui
AGTATTTATACCTTTATCGAGTTTGTGAAATCGGTGCCGCTTATATGCACAGTTACGCTTCGGCACTCCGCCCATACATGATTGAAACCATGCATGGTTCCTATTGTGTGATAACATCGGCGTCGTGACTACGCTAAACTTGCATCGCTTAGGCTTTCATGGTTTCGGGTTCGTGACGTCACTGTGGGCCGCTCGAGCAGCGCGTTCGAGTGCTTGTACACGGAAAGCGCGGCGCGACGCCATAGCCGCACCCCTACGTGACGGAGCAAGAGGATTTTTGAAATGTCGGTTTCGTTGGTTTGCGAAGTTGCTGATGGTGGATTGCTTGCTGTGCACGACATATCTGTTCACCGAGGTGTACGTATACTCGTTCAGCGACTATGCGACGACTATGGCACTTTCAGTTTTAGCAGTTATACTAGTTAGTCTTGTTAAGTCGTGATCCAGAAGGTCGCCCGAATATTCAATGAAACCTTGCCAAGGGAAACGATACAGACTCGAAGTCCAAAAAGGAAACAAAGCGATGCAAGAATTTTTCGCACATTCGGGAATGGGAACTCCGAATGTGCAAAAATGTTAAATCAGATTGACCGTATTTCCAAATACGGTGGAACATGTATAGAAGTAAGTACAGTTGGGGATGAAACTACTTTGCAAACTAGCAGGTGAATACGTGTACACAACAAATCGCTACATTATGTAGGTATTACATGTATCGGTATCACAAACCGTTACATTGCATATTATAGGTAATACGTATAGTAATACCCACATTAACAACTTACCGTTGTGGACATGGGTCGGCCCATTATCACAGAGGTGACGGTCATCATTTCCCATGTGTGGCAATGTCCTTTTCAAACACCAGTTCCCGCATCGTGGATGGCCTTCCCCGGTGTGTGAATGGGTATATCGTGTAAGTGACCCATGTTCATATTGGTGAGTTTTGGTCCCGACATGCAAATGGGTGACCCTCACCGTTCCGTGGGACCCCATTTGCTAATGGGTCGTTTATCAACTCAGCCGTATATAAATGGGTCGACTACGGCGGATTCGGGGACCTTCTATCCATATGAACCAATGTCCATTCACATCCGCTCGTTTCTGGACCATTTAAGCATCCAAAATTGCATTCGTACATGCATTTTGTCTAACACGTCACATCTCCGACCAGTTCCGAAGATTATGGCTATCCCTATATGCATGACGAACTTATGTAGTGTTTTATGGGATATGAACAGTTTAGCACTTTACGGCGTATTATGGCGAATTATGGCAATTCATGTAGCGTTTATGCGACATGAGCAATTTATGTGACATTCGTGGCCATGTGTCGCAGCTGCCGGTTTTCTTGTGGAGTGTTGACAGAATTGACGGAAAAGTAATTCGCCAATGTAGGAAGTTGGGCTTCCTTTGTTTTCGCTTTAAAAACTGACAATGCGACCGCCGTTTAGAGGCGACATGGTCAGCACATTGCATTATCTCTCTGGCTTGACGCAGTGCATTTTCGAAAAATGTTTAGCGCCAACGCAAGGACAGGCATGCATGGGCCTTGGCTCATATATCGGTGGAAGGTCCTCCAACACCTCGACCCATGTAACCATGGGAAAACTTGTCGGCGCCACCTTAGCAAATGGGGTGCCATGGCATAGTTTTTGTCACCGATGTGCGTAGTTAGGATAGTAAGTATGCATACAACGTTAACATGGGTCACTAGTAAAATGAAAGGTACGATACTTCACCGGGTTTCATTTTGTAAAAAAACGAGTAAAAAAACGACCCATTACTACCGCAGGGATGTCGTTCCCCTGTTTGGTAATGGATCAAACCATGTGCACATCCGTGAGTCATCCACATGGGTTGTAACGTCTCGCGAAAGCATATGAAAAACTCTGATATCAACCACAAACTCAAGGAAATCCCACCAAAAGCAAAGAGGGGGAAACTCACACGCTTACTTGAGCCAACAGAGCAAGGAAACATGTTATCAACTCAGGAGCATGCACCCTACAGAGCATCGTCACCAAGGTGGGACCCCAGCGTGCTATGCAGAACACATGAGCGGCGTTGCAAACCTTAAAAAACATTCCGGGTTTTTTATGCGTGATGAGAAGAACTCAAGTCATTGCCTGTTGCAAGTTCTTATCAAACATTCTTGTACTGAAATTTCAGTTCAATTGCAAGAAAAGAACGATTTACACACGTCAAAACCAAAAGGCGATAACGAATGAGTGAGGGCAAATTGATTTCGCGATTCCCAATTCTTCGCATTGATTAGCAATTCCCAACGTCATGAATATTTTCTAAATAATGGTGGTTGGTATATATATTGAATTATAAATGACAACGCCATGGGCCGCAAACGTCTCCGTGACCGTGCTTCCTCGCCCGGCGCGTGATGCGCCGCTTGTCGCCTCCACGTATTGCGTTTCCAACTTCGTCTGGGAGTTTCTTGTGTTCTCTTGTATTATGAATATTGGGTTTGCAATGCACGATATAATGCCCCCCTTTGCCATGCCTTGGATTCCGTGACCCTCTTGTTACTCGTGCCCTCATGGTCCCCCACCCCCTTTTTCCATGTCCACGTTTTTGTTTTGACATGCTCGATTAATGTTAATTAAAACTAGCAATGTTTTATCATAACATGAGATAGTGTTTTCGTGAATGTACGGATACCCAGTCTGGTATTTGCTTACTAGTCATGTTCGTGTAGTCCTCATGTCTGTGGCATATCTACAGTTACCCGTACCCGCACGACGTGATTCCTGGCAACCTACTGCCGTCATAATCTATGCCGTAGTAGCTCCATATGTACTCAAGGATTCAAGCATGACATGTTTAGTAGATTAGGGCACATCCCCGCCGCAACAATGACAATGGTGGAGAAACGTTGGGGTAGCGTACTACACTCCACAAAATTCCGAACAAAATTTCGCACCTTTGCATGTGAAAAACATAGTTATACGTCAATTTATTGACAAATCTTATAAGGTCCTAAGCAATGTTTTGGCGCCCAGGATGGATCGCGCTGAAAAATATTGGAATAAAACCGAGCACTACCGGGCTTGTGTACTTGGGATTAGCGCACGCTTTTTCAAATAGCCGCCGTGCGGGTTAGACGAAAAGAGTAACGGGTTCAAAGCGCTGCAATATGAATGATTTTACGACGGTCGAGCAAATGTGATATACATGCGACGGGGGGGGGGGGGGGGGGAGATGTTGGGAAGACCGTTGTGGGGAAAAGCACGAAATCGCGTATGTTGGCTTACCACCGATATGCGCACAACCCACGGGAAAGTTGCTTTCGGTCGCAATGTTCAAATGGTTATCTGTAACATACTCATGTGAGCTCAACACTTTTGGGCGTACCTTTTCCATGCGCGTAAAATTACCTCCTCTTGGGCTCAAACACCCACAAACATATTATAAATAATCAATTGTATTATCCAGGGTAATGCGGCGAAACTGAGCCGCAATACCAAGCAACACCTGTCGAGTTCGGCTTACCTCTTAAGGCGATTTATGCGGGGGTTGTCGATATATGTTTACCAATTCTTCCGTCCTACTGATTTACAAGCCCAATTCTCGACATGTGCCACGCGTAGAGCGGGTGTTGTTGGCACAAGTACATACCCAAGCATTCAAAACACCACCGCCAACGTGCGAATGCGTCCCAAACGGCCAAGTTGGACCTCGCCCCCCGCCAAAGCCAATCACCCTCGCCCATTTTTCGCGAACATTATTTATCCAACCCCTCATCTTGTGGGCTTTTACTCGCTTGTTCTCCAATTACAACACCCTTGCCTGCGGCGGGAACTTACATGCTCCATTCAAACACCCGCAAACCAAGCCTCGCGCATTGAACACGGCATCCACGTCTCCAAATCCCCTCCAACAAGTCCGAAAAATGAGTTAATTGGCTCACTAGGCAGTACGATGCTTGGTATGAGCGCTTGAGTAATGCCTAAGCGTGGCGCTCAGAACGACGTGTGTAATTTAGATAATCTCCTAGGAAATTACTGGCTTAATTTGACAAACTCAACCGACAACACTACGGTCATCTCTGACCATACCGAATGACGGGTAAATGCTTACTTCCCGGTTTATTACACTTGGGTTGCATATGGGTGTCGTCTTGCTTGGGTGTCGTTTTGCTTGACGTGGTGACAGGGGCGCGTGTTCTTGACTAGATTATGTTTCACATCGCGACTATTCATCCACCAGATATTGTTTTGACAATTTCCCATTAGGAATTCATGGGCTTAATTCAACAAACTCCACCGACATCACCCGCTTTAAAATGAGGTCTAACCACCCCGGATGTCGGCTTACTGCTCGCTTCCCGGCCTTCCTACAATTGGGTGGTACTCGGGCGTCGTCGTGCTTGACGTGGTGAGGGGGAGCGTGTTCTTGACTATAGCTTATTTTTTAAATAATAATGCATGCCCGGACATTTGTGAAGGAGTGTAGTATTGGCGGTAAAAAAGTATGTGGTTCGGGTACGGATATGGTCAGATTGATTTGAATCTAGAGGTTTGCATATCCAATATCATGTGTACGGGACAGTAACTCTAGCGGTTACTGTTACCGTTTATATCGGCGCGTCTCACCTGCAGGGCAACCACCTTACCCAAGCAGTTAGACACAGCCAACGACCAACGACTTCCCCAACGGTCAGCTCTAGCTAGCCCGTGCCTTATAAGCCGTAGCTAGCCACGAGCCTAGGCACTCTCTGCTTTCGCGCTCAGCCAATCTAGGCTTCGCGCGAATGCAGTCTCGACTCTAGTAGTCGAGCAGGGTGTCAGTTTTACCTTTTCGTCCCATGCGCACTCGAGCGTCACGCGACACTTCCCCTCGTTCAGCTACGCAGTTCCCCACTATGCAGCCTGAGCAGTCTACATCCGCCGCAGCGGCCGACCCTCACGCTACCACACTCGAACAACGCACAGCCGAACGTGCCCTAGGGTAAATTGGTACAAATGCGGAGCAGCGGCAGGGGAGGAGTTGGGAGTACTAGTACTTGTACCTGTATGATTTTTGTAAATTTTTTGCGCCCCCGGGATTTTGGACTCGCAGGTACCCGTCGGTGTTCTGCCAAATAAAATCATTTAGATTGATATAATGAAATTTCTTTTTGCCGTGCCTTGGACTCCGTGATCCTCTTGTCACTCTTGCCCTTTTGTTTCCCCTCCCACTTTCCCTATCCGTTCTCATCTAGTTTTTCTTGTAACCAACACATGAAATTTCGTTCGTCGAACTACTATTCCTTTTCGGCGTTTTGGGGGGGATGTGCGACGTGAATTAATGCAATGTCTTTTTGCTACTCTTCATGGTACTTTGGGTTCCTATCTCCGCAAATGCTTTGCAGGAGTGCAGTGCCGATGCTGTGGCATGCCTTCCTGTTCCTCGGGCTTTGGTTTTTTCCTCGTTTCTTCTTTGTGCTTGATGGCTTGTGCTGCTTTTTCTTGTAAGAAAAGAGAATCGATATTGATGAAATACGGGTACTACACTACTGTAGCGGCTGATATCACGGGCGGAGTGCCCTTCTCATCCGGGACGCCCATCATCATATCATATTGAATGATTGGCGGTACAGGGACAATTTTCCCTTTTAAGAAAATAGGGTAGCAGTAGCGCGAATTGTGGAATACATACTGTATAGCATAATCAACTGCTTTACAACAGAAGGCGGCTGAAATCACAAAGAAAAAAGGAGATAAGGGGGAAAACCCCCACAGGCCGCCAAAACCCGAGGAGCAGGAAGGCATGCCCCAGCATCAGGCCGCCAAAACCCGAGGAGCAGGAAGGCATGCCCCAGCATCAGCACTGCCCGCCTGCACTATGCATAATTAGTTTATCGCTATTTGCACACAAAAACAATAACGGCGCACGCGACGATGATGACGCGAGTAGGACAGCGTCGTCGTATCATCGGATGGCCATCTACTTTAGCTCTTGGGCATTATAAGGACGCGCTGTCATATACGCAACCCCGCGACGCTATGTAGATATGTAGTGGCGATATATCGCTACCCGTACGCTAAAAGCAATAAAATAAAATATAGCGACAATGGGCAACATAAGTGAAACGCAAGCAACATCATCAAGACGACCTGTCGTCACCTCTGACGAGGATTATAATCATAATACGTATGTCTGCTGATATCATATCGCGCGCACGGCGCGGAGCTACTGCGCAGGCGAAGCAAGAAAGCGGCGACGGGCCAGTAGTGGCGGCGGGATGGAACGACGATGAGGGGATTGGGCGCCGGCGGGGGTCGTCTGCTGACGTAGTTAAACTCTTCAAGTCGTTCACGTAAATATGTCAGTGTACTTCGCTGATGCTACTACGCCTGTCATCTGTTGACCGTCACTATAAATAAACGTGTATGGGTAGGCTGATATCTGTCGGCCTGCTATCATGGCTGAGCAGTAGCAGACACAGTCGAGGATGAATATTTTTAATTTCATAGGGTTGCCGATGTATACTGTAGTTTCCCGGTTCCATATATATATGTATCCAGCAGTTTAGTAGTTACTCGTCCTGCTAAGGACAACCGGCATATATGTGTGATTATAATCGCAGTTACCCAGCAGCAGCTTACCTTGAAGCGGATAAGCTCCGAAAGCATTGCAGGTGGAATCCCTGTTGATCGTGCTTCATCCATGTCGCAGTCAGTACGTGCAAGCAGCTACAGTGACATCATATATATGTATATCATAAAGCTGATATGAGGAGCACGTCAATAGGACATCAGGTGTTGAGTAGTGAGTAGAGTGTATAGCAGGGCATTCATAAGAAGCAGTAATCGGTAAGTCGGAATACGCAGTAGTTAACTGTACATTAAATTTATGTTTAATATGGGACTTGTCAGTACACGACTGCTCTGCGACCTACTGGCACTAAGAAGGCGTCACATATTATAATAAGCCGTTCCAATAAGGCGTCCAATGATAAGCCGTCCTGTACAGAGTGAAAACCCACGCGTGCCGAATGGTGACTTCTGTACGTTTCTTGCCGATCGTGCTAGTACAGTTTCTAATGGGTCGATTTACCCCCGTCCTATACAAAGCGAAAAGGCACGCGTGCCGCGCAGTCCTGTACGTTTTCTGTACGTAATGTTGTAATATACCCGTAGAAGTACGCAAAGGCCGTGTGACAGGCACGCATACCCGGGTACCTGTACACCCGGACATTTACCGTTTGCACGAATTTTCCGTACCCGTACGTTTTTCGCCAATTTTGTTGTCGCCAAGTAGATTGCGTCTCACAGGCTTGCGTGCGTTCGCCTCGTCACATAAACCGTCTTCTCCACCGCGCCAATGGTAGCGGCTCATCTCGCCTGGCCGTGCCCCCCCTTTTGGAAGTGGAAAGCCATGAACCCACGCAACCACTGTACACCAAGTAAGTATGACCCCTGCCGCGTTTCAGTGCATATAGTGCATTAGGTTCTTTATTACGGCTACGGACGGAGGGGTTGCTAGGGCGGCTCGTTACGCGATTCGCTTGTTCTCACCTAGTTCGATAACAGACACCCTGCTCTACGACCTTGGGGGGCACGCATATCACGCCGTCACAACTTCAGCACAAAGGCTCCACACGCACCCAACACATATGTGCATAGGGTGGTTTGGTTATAATGCGTGTATATTCTTACTTTGACCCGCTATGACTGTCGGCATCGATAAGTTTCGGTAGGTAGGATTCTACGAATCTCAGGGTTTAGTTTTCCTCGTTCGTCACGAAGCATCAGTTTTCGAGGTCGCGCTCCCTCGAGATAATACCCTTACCGGTGCCCGCTTAGCATAGTCTTCCTGGCATAGTAATTTACTCGTGTACCGAGCTGGACACCGTTTTGACTCAGATGTCACCATTTATGCCCAGTTTCCGCTCCGAATATCAAGTTCGCGACTACAAATTACCTTCACCCACATCTTATCACCCGCGCACGCATTGTAGAGGGGCACGCAGCACGCTTCACCATCCCCCCCCCCGACGCGTTGTAGAGGTGGGGTTTAACTTTGGGAATAAAATCTTTTCGTTTTTCTGGTCCCCCAACCCCCCCGTGCTGCGACCTCGACTCCGTAGGTGGCAGATACCGTAAGCTAAGAGGCACCGTTTATTTTTTGAGGTCCCGCGTAGGTACCCACTTTTCTAACTCTACCGGTGTGCCGTATTGCAGCTGTGCTCATCAAGAGGCACTGGATCCCCCGTGATGCCCAAAGCCAAACTAACCAAGAACTGGGGCGTTGTGTTCGGAGCCGCGGCACACAAACGACGGAGGAGGACCTGCCGCGGCATAGGTGGAGCAATGCTCTTGGGGAGCGGGACCTGTGCGTCGCGTGCCTAGGAGTAATGGCGCGCACGACGCCCATGGTCGGCGACGGCAATGGCATCTGCCGCCGTTGCCACCGAGGGGTGGCTCTGCCTGCCACTTTCCTTAGGTACGCGCTGCCTTCCCTGCGTTTGGCCGCCGTCTTGGTGTAGATGGTGGCCGATGATTGTAGTAGGTACAAAGATTTCCGATACTTTTTGTTGTTTTGCTTTTTTAGGAACGATGATTACCTTGCGGCCTTTCGAGTTCAAGCTGCGAAGGAGCTGCTATGTGTGGACCCTCAGGCCTACGCGACTATCATTTGTGAGGGATGGCACGGAGACTTGTGGGAGACGTACGTGAAGACGCTCAACCAAGCTGCGAGGTCCTCCCCAGTCGGAGATGAGCACCCAAGATATGCGCAGAGGACGACAATGTGGAAGGACGTCCAAGACGGCAGCAACTCAACTAGATGTTGGTGCTTCACAACCTTTTCTCCCGTCTATCAGCTTTTTCGTATGACTGAGCTTGTGTTGCATGGAAGTAGTGGTGGCCCTGGCTATCGCTCTATGCGGATAGTTTCGCCGCGTGGGACCATCGCCATGGCTGCCCCTCCTCTTCACGTCAAGTTGCAACGCATTGGTGACAAGACTAAGCATGGGTATTGTCAGCGTTTAACGATTGGATTCACCATTTGGGTGATTCCTACAGAAGGGGGGGAGCCCCACCATGCAGAAACGCTTATGGTGGATGTGTCCATCACACCTGCTGGGGGCGCGTTGCACGTCTGCCCTGTCACATGGCCAATCCTCCCCCCTTATACTGACTATGTTACTTACGTTCGTAAAGAGGTATACATCTTCCCTTTGTTTTTATCCGATTGTCCCATGCTGTCATCTATGCTTGTGTTTAATGAAATGTCTTGTTGACTTGACCATGCGTTGTTCATGATGTTGCTGCTAGGCAGCCCGCACTGTGGTTGGGTTCAGCGACCACTTGAAGCGAGGGAATATTTCTACTGTTGGCCCCGACGGAAAGCAGTTGTGGGAGATGCACCCCAATATTTTGGCGTGGGCGCATGAGAATTATGAGGTTGATGCGAGCGTAGGTCTTACATATCCACCCCTGCGCCCCTTTAGCATCCACCCTTCCCTTTCTAGAAGCGCATGTGGTGCTTGCTACACCCCTCCTCCCTCTGGTCATGCCTCACGTGGCATCGCTGTGCGGGGGCGCGGACCCGGGAGCGGACGGAACCGTCGCCGTGCTCACTTGAAGCGAGCACTTCCACGCGGCGGCGATATCTGAGTCGGTGACCTAGGGTAGGTGTGATGGGAGTGTAACCTAGAAGAAGCTTACCCTCCCGCTGGTTTCCCACTTCACCATCCGCATTGCATGCCGCTCTATGGCATCACTTGCGTTCTTGTGCCACGCCTTGCTAACATGACCCCCCACACGAGTCTCCCGGACCTTGCCTCTATGTGCGGGGCCCATCTCACTAGCCATCGCCTTCACAGCAATGCCGGCAGCCACTGTCCCGGCTACATGTTGTTTGTGACGGTTGCGTTTTTTTTGAGCCAGGTACTGGCTAGTCTGGTGCATGCGCTCCATGCTTTGGCATCCATACTTGGACATGCTGCCCCAACGGCGGATCATCTTTGGGATCTCTACCGACATGATGTGCATGTAAGGTGTGACCCGCTCCGCTGCTGCTGCTGTGACAAATGCCTTGATGAACTCCTCACCTAGCACTCTGACCCTGTCCGCATGCGCGCCCATGGACTCCGTGCATGAGTCGTCACATCCCTTCCGGAGCTCTTCACGGTAGGCGAAGAAAAGGGACCATGCCGTAAAGCTGTTGTCGTGGTTGTCCGACCTTTGGTGATGTACGAGGAGTAGTAGGTCTTCAAAGTTGTCGAGGAGGCGAGTGCAGGTCAGTCCCGGCCAAATCTCGCTACCAATGTTTGCCTTTACGCCGGTAGATGTTTGCACCGCAATGTCCGTGCTGATTGCCACTGCCAATGTGTCCCATGCCCATGTTGCCACATCGTTTGCCATTGTCTTGTCACAGTGCACTGATATTGTATATCGGAACAGGCATGGCACAACGCGGAGGACGACATGGAGGGTGTCGCAAATGACCTGGGACAAGCAAATGGTAGGTAGGAAGGGTCCCCACCCCTCTCGCATGTTGTAGTGTTGTTGTTGCCACTGGAGGCGCTTCTCCTCTATCCGCTCCACTAACAAGTCACATGTCTTAACTCTCACGCCGCAGGGTGTTGACTCCCAACGTGCTAGTAGACCAAGCCTTTTGTTCGCCTTCTGCCGGACTTCCCCTGCGGCGGTGCAAGTGTACTCGCCAAGTGAACCATCCACATTAGGATCTGGCCGCACGTGTGCCCATGTGAGTAGGTCTGTAGTCTTTCTATCCTTGCACCCCAATGCATGAAGCTCGGCGGTGCTAAGGTGCAACTGTGTTTGTGTTACTAGGCACCAGGGGCAGCAGCAGTGGGCGGAGCAACTAGCGAGACCGAGGAGCATCGCTATAAACTTCAGGTCCCCCCCAAGAAACAACCGCACATTGACGTGCACTGTTTGTTGCTTGCCTTGGCTGTCTGTCTTGCTAATTGTGACACCGCTTGTCACCAGGCGCTCCATGTCTTTTGAAAGGCTAGGGAGGGCGGAGTGGAGATCCTCTCTCTTGCCGTCATCGCCAAGGTAAAATCCCAGCACCCTTAGGTTTTCCAATGCTTGCGCGCTCTCATTCTCTTTGCCTTTGAAGGCGTCCACCACATCATAGAGCACTTTGATGCATAGTAACGTGCCGTTGACATGTAGAGCTTTCCATATAGTGGTAGCATCTCCCAGAAACTGCATTGGCACTATCTGCCCCTCTGACAAGCTCATCTTGCCCGACTCCCACAGGTACTTAAGCCTAGCCTCAACCACTTTGGAAGGATCAAAGTAGGCGGCCTTGCTCTCATCTTCAATGGCGAAGCCTAGGGAGTGCAGGAACCGGCTGCGTTGGGATAGCACGTGGCGTTTAGAGGGCAGCAGGGGGATGGGTGTCCCTTCCGGTAAGAGCACCCTCGCCCACTCCCCATCTTGTGTCGCCTTCTTGTTACCAAGATAGTTCACTAGTGCTTGGTACCGCCTCTCTGTCATATCTAGTGCACAAAATATAGCCAACCCCATAGAGCGATAATGGGCCTCCATAGCCCACGCTGCTCGCTGCTCTGCTTCCTTTGCGACATCAATTTTAAGTTGCATGCTGATGTCCTTGAATAGGTCGGCGTGACTCTTGAAGAACGAGACTAGGATGCCAACGAAGACCGACGTAGGGCATCCTTCTTGTGGCTCCTCTACCTCTACCAAGTTGCTTGCCTTTGTAATGTCTGAACTCTTGTATTTCATAGCCCACGTGTGCCCGTATAGTTTTGTAAAATGCTCCCTTAAATCCATACGTTGTCTTGTCATCCACCTTGCATGTGAGGTGCTGCCGGGTTGGCTATTTGTCCTTCTTATCCTAGCAGAGCGAGGAATGTACTTGATGTCTTTAGTATTCACCTTTTTCGATGCTTGAGGCTGTAGCTCTTCTACCTTGTTGTTTTGATGCTGCATCTCGGGCTGGGCGGCGGGCTGGGCGGCGTGCTGCGGCTGGGGGCGTATAAGCTGAGGTTGGGCGGTTTGCGTGTGCGCGGGCGGCTGCGGCTCGGACTGGACGGGCTGGTAGTGGGACAGGGCGGGCGGTCGGTGGGCGGGCTGCTCATATATTTCGCCGATGTCGTCGTTGCACTCATCTAGCTCCCAATCCATTGCTCCGTCGTCGACGATAGGGAGTTGAGGGGCTTTGGAACGTCGGCGGGGCTGTCTAGGGAGGGATTCTTTTTCTTCGTCCCCCGACACATCAATATCTCCCGTTAGCCCAGCTGCTGCCTCCGCGTCCGTCGCGATAACGTTCGCAACAACGTCCGCAAAATCGCGCAAAGTGTTGAATGCGGCATCGCTAGCTTTTGCCGCATCAGCTAGAACCTGCTCGTCACCGTCGTCATCGCCGTCCGCTTCCGACCCCGACCCCGACCCCAACTCACGTAGCTTTGTAGCCATTCGCTGGCACTTTCTTTTTTGGGTTCGGCATAGTTTCCGCCAACGGGAATCTTCGGCTTGGAGTTGCATTACAAGGTTTCCACTATGTACTTCGAGGTCACGCAACTTCGCGCGTTGGCGTGCACACTGGTCGCGTGACCTCGCTAGCGCGGATTTTAGAGACGCCACTGTCGCCCTCAACTTCTTTATCTCCCTACTAGTTTCCGCCTCCTCGTGGTCCTCGGGAAATTGTTGCTCTTGCCCGTCGGCGGTTGTATGCTCTTCGTCATATTGATGGGTAGGCTCATCTTGCGTTGCTGCTGCCCCGCCCGCGACGACCGCAACAACACTACCGGCCGCCCCTACCGATGGTGCGGCGGTTCCAACCTGCGGGGGTTTCGCCCGCTTGGCTTTACCACTACGACAAACTATATGCTTCCAGTGCCGCTTGCCCATGGTATTTAAAGCGGCAGCTTGGCGGCGTAGCTCGGCTGGCGGTGGGTGAGCCACATGCCTGTGGCGGCAAGTCGCAACAAGGACTTTGTCGTCAAGCAGTGGTGGTAGTCGCGGGTTTCCCGTACCATCGGTGAATTTACGATGGCGTACATATTTTCGGGTCAATGGAGTAGCTAAGCGAGACAACGCGCGACCCTTTACAATGTACTACGGATAAATTACGTGTATAAATGGCGAGATATGTCAGTAAGTACTACTCAGATTAAATGATATTGCGGAAATTGCGCTATTGTCCGAAAACGTACAGTGTGGGTGTGCCGTGATGGTCTTGCGCGGTCGCATGGTTCTTGTGGCAATGGATTTAGTGAAAACTTCTTCGCACAACCCCATTGACTTAGTACTTGCTCACGACATATCCATGCATCCACCAGAAGCACATATTGTGATTTTGTAATTTTTTTCAGTCAACCTCGGCACGATTTAGGGTTGTTCTCTCCGCCGCCACCGCATGCGCATGTGCGACTGAGCTTGGTTCGGGAGCCCGCGACCACGGAACTTGGTAGCGGTGAGCGTGACGCTTGCCCGTCCATTCGTGTTTGCTTCTGCCTCGGCGCTCTCCTACGCTGTGGCATCGCGCGGTACCCATACATACAGTTTTGTTTTTCATTGTCCGCAGTCACTCGCCGTCACCGCGGCTCCGGTGCGTTTTATTTGTACCATCGCCAGCGTGACCCTCCCGAGATCTGTCATTCGTCGCTCGACCCGCGGCCGGGTCCAATTGCCCGTATCGCCCTTGTTTTCCGTATCCTCGAGATTGTTGGCCGGTACCGGTACCGCTACAGCTTTCGCCCGCTCGTGGTCATCCCCCTTCAAGGCTCAAGGCATCGGCACGCGTCATCGCTATCCTCGTACGTGTACTGCAACTTCAGTACTTCTCTCACCCGCCATCTTCTTTCTAATCACTACCCGTACTCGGAGCCCGCTATTCGCAAGGTCATCCTTTATTGCTTGGCGCACCACTACCTCTACGGCGTTGTATGACGGAGTTTCCATTCGACTCTTGCGGCGACTAGTATTCGGGTACCAACTAGCTTTTTGCTTCATCCGTGAGCGTCTCCATCGCGGGCTTCAAGGCTCCCCACTGCAAGCAACGCGAGGTTAGAGGCGCGAAGGACCGGCATCGAGGAGCCCACCCCGTCGGCGGCGAATCTTCACTCAAAGATAGAGCACAGCGCCACCTAGGCGACTTCCGGTATAGTTCAACCCACATTACCCCGCCGCGTGCTCTACGTATTTTATAGGACGCGACACACGTGCCACCCCGGATAACTGCCGCGGCGACCCGGCCGGGATATAGTCATCGGCGTCCTCCACCGCCACCTTTAGGCCGGTCCCCCGGCGGTGGCCCCGGGTCGTGCTCTATGGCCCCCATCCCGGGTGACCTTCCCACATCATCACCTAGTGCTCATGCGCCTTCGTGTGGCGGTAAGCCTCCTCAAGCTAAACGCTAGCTCAAACCCGTTCTAATCTGTCTAGTTCTGACTTTGCAAGATGTCAAAAAGATGTTGTCGATGAAAGATGTTGAGAAGATGTCTCACTGGTTGTACTTTAGCAGTATATGTTGTAAGTGAACAAAGGAATTGCTAAATGGTTTTGTCACCTCCCTCTCTTGCATTGGGTTTAAATAGGTTTCTTCCCAGCTAGCTTACGCATGCTTGCTTCGCTTACGTGTCAGGCGTTAGGGCTTTCCAACCGCCGTCATTTGTCCATAGACGCGGCTCGTCTAGCATTGAGAATCACGACGCGGCCTATTATGTTGGCGGAGAACTCGCTTAGGCGCGTCTTCTACCTAGTTAGATTAACTGTGCGTACATGTACGTACCAGGAGGTATTGGTCGTACAGTATGCATCAGTACCCTTGTAAATATTGCAGTAGCAACGTACCCACGTTTGTACGTCCGTCCGTTGGAACAGCGCGAATTGGAATTAGTAACGAGTACATGTACAATGTCATGCAATGTATTGTTGCATGATTTTACTCGTCACACTCGTGCCCTCCCCCTCTTGACAGATCTGTGAGGCCGCCGCGAGGCAGACCTCCGTGGTCTAAGCTCCTTTACTGAAGCAGTTAATGGGACTTAGGAATGCGCGTTGGGTGAGCGTGCATGAAGTCGATGTACGCCTGAGTCTTGGCAAAAGTGTGCCATTGGGGCGTCTCCAAGAAATCTTGTAACGCTGTTGTCCAGTGTACTTCGTTCAACCGGTGCCGGACAGGTGGAATGTCGTCATCACTGAAGTGCGTCATGAAGAGCAGATATTTGCCTCGTCGTCCAGGTAGTGATTTAAAATGCACACATAAGAGATGTGCGAGACGTCAAACTCCTCGTCGTCTCCTTCAAGTATAGTCACCGGGACAGCTTGTCGTAGTGGAGTGGTAGAGCAGGGTCGTAAATTGTTCACATGGAACACATGATGCAAGCGTACTGTCGCTGGAAGTTTTAATATGTAACTCTGTTTTCCAATTTGCTCCTCCACTGTAAAAGGTCGAAGTTGTCTGTCTCTGAGTTTCCGATTCGGTTGTCCACTTAGAAAAAGGTTTGCTGTGACGACTGTGACACCTTGTCTCCTCTGGCGAAGTGTGGCGCTGTAGACGGTTTTGTGCGCGCTTGCATCTCGTCCTTGTGTAGTTGTAACATATAGCGTACCAGGGTATGTACTTCATGTAGCAATCTTAACCGTTCTGCTTCGTCTTGCGAAACAAGATAGAATTGACGGTCGCATGTTAAACAGTAGGTCAGGAGGCTCCTCATGAGAAAATCCAAAATTAGCCTTGAACGGTGTGTGTTCAATTCCGAGCGCACGAGAGGCGTTGTACGCAAATTCCACTTGTGGTAGTAGAGTCGTCAAATCAGAGCCATCGTAGCAACAAAAACAACGAAGAAGCTGCTGAAATGTGATGTTCACTCGCTTTGTCAGTCCGTCTATCTCCGGATGTCGACAAGAAGACATGTTCAAGCGCGTTTCAAGGCGTCGCAAAAGTGTCTGCCAGAAGCCACTGACGAATTTCGGGTCGCGATCACTGATTAGCACACGGGGTAGTCCATGTAAACGGTAGACTCCATGTAAAAACAAAGTTGCAGTTTCTTCGGCTGGTAACAATCTCTGTACACGGCAGAAAATGGGCCATTCGAGTTAGATGGTGTACTACAATCAGCACATTATTAAAGCCATTCCTCTCATGTAAGTGTGTCAAGTACTCAAGACCAATTGCATGCACGGTCTGGGTGGAACAGGTAGTGGGTAAAGAGTCGCAGCCATCTGCGGTCGAATCTTTGCTCGTCGACATACGACGCAGCGCTCACAAAAATCTTTTTGAAATTTGAAATTGTTTACAACATGTACCGTATGCGCCGGTTTTTCACCAAAAAGCCGGATGCGTCGGCTGCTGTCTCTGGGCCCTCCCAACTACGTCAAACAGGGAACTTACAAGTCAGGGCTAGACCGTGAACCTCCTGTGTCCAACCTCTCCAAGTGTGGTCGGGGGTTTTACTCCCCCCCGGGGAGGGTCTGGAGTGGTTTAAAGGTGGTGTGCAAGAAGGGGCATGAGGTGGGTCTTTATGCGGATGCTTCATGCGTGATTTGGTGCGGTAGACAAGGAGGAGATAGTGCAGCCATTGGACGGTGTGTGTATGGAGGGTGGAAAGGATGCGAGACGTGTCTAGGCGAGTTTTGGTGATGAGTTTGTCCGGAGGGTCGGTGCGGAGGGTGAGTAGGGAGGTGAGACTTTCGATGGTGGATGAGTGCGGTGTGCCCGTGCGGCTCATGACTATGGGTAGGATGTCGACTTCGGTACCTGGCCAATGGTTGCGGATGGCGTTTGCGAGGGGTGTGTATTTGTTCCTAATCAAGCGGGCTGTGTGTGAGAGGTTGTGGTCGGTGCAGTATTTCCACTCCCCTATCTGAATTTTTTTGATAGACGAGTATCTACGGCGGCCGTTGTTGTGGCCAACGAAGCGAGGTTCGAGGAGGCGTATGAAATCGGGTTTATGTGCCGGGGGACGCAGCGCAGGCGGGAGGATGTCGGAGGGGAGTATAGCGGGACACGAGGTTAGGGAGTCGGTCGAGAGACCTTCGTCAGCATCAACAAGGCGGGTAGGCATGTGGGAGGGGTGTGGGGGATGGCAGTCAAGAGGGGTGTAGGAGGTGGTGGGGTGGGTGAAAGACTTGATGGGTTTGTTACCGAAGTCTGCAGTGATAGTTTCCCATCGACCTCCATTGTGGCGTTCGAGGAGAGACATGAGGAGTTGTAGCGCGCTGTTGTGTCGGTCCTGTCTCAGGCCAGACATGGATGGGCAGTTACCGGCCATGTGGCCGTTGCTGGTGAATTGGCCACACATGGGACATCGCAGGGTGGGATTGTGTGTGAGGAGGCGGGTGTTGTGAACGCCCCAAATGAATTCTTGTTTGTGGGTGAATTGTGTGTTGGTGAGTGTTGAGTGTTTTTTGTGGAAGGTGAAGTCGGCACCGTCCGCCGCGGCGCGGGCGAGTAGGGCGCCGTGTTTGGATGATTGCGAGAGGGGTGTAAGTGTGTGTTTGCAGCTGTGTGTGTGTGCGTCGGCTTTGAGGTTTGTGTATATGTGGGGTATGGGTTCGCCTTGGGTTTGTGGTATGAGGGTGTAAGGCCAGGTCCAGTGTCCAATTGACACCTCCGAGCCTGTGTTGTATGTTGTATCTGGCGGGTGACCATCAGCGACCTGGTTAGCGAGTGTGTCTGCTAGTTCGTTGCCGAGTGAGTGGTTGTGTGCTTTAATTTTACCTAGATGTGTGCGGATGCCTGCGTCGCAGCGGGTTTTGAGGGTGTGTGTGATGGAGAGGAGTGTGTCTCGGTGGATGTTGTGCCTATAAGCGGAGGGGCAGTTAAGGTAACCTTGTATGAGGCGGAGGGAGCACGCACTGTCAGTAAGGAGGTGGGTATGTCCTAGTTGGAGGCCTATGGCGATACCAGCTAGTTCGGCTCGATTAATGGTATGGGAGGGGGGGGTAGAGGTCACCAGGATTCTGATGTTGGTGTCCGAGGCGGGGTGGGTGGCTGCCGCTCCAAGAGGGGAATTGCCTCCTTTTTTCGAGCCGTCTGTGTATACGAAGTCCTGCGAGTTCCAAGCAAGGATTCCTCTGGTCGGGGAGTATGTTAGTCTTGTTCGTTCTTGTAGGGGGTGGGTAAGGGGGTGGGTGGGGTTGGGGGGGAGATGGTATATGCCTGCGGAGTGAGGGGAGTAGGGGGTGGTGAGGTGTGGTGGTGGGATGTTGATGGTGGGGTTTGGGAGGTGTGTGTCGTAGATAGATTCTAGGGTGTTGTGGAGTGCGGTCATGGCTGTGCGTGAGGGAAGGTTGTGGAGTGCGAGTGAGTTAGCGACGAGGTAGATGTCTACCATCCAGCGTGTGCCGAAAGGGGTGGGGGTGGGATGGCCGGTGTGTTGGTCGGGGGGTAGGAAGGTGTTCGCGTCGTTGGGGAGGGTGTATAGGTGATGTGTGTAGGGGGAGTTGATGTATTTAGAGTGGCGGTATGGTGTGTGTTCCCATCGGGGGAGAATGAGGATGGTAGCGCTGGGGGTGTGTGTGTTTGTGAGGTGTGCGCTGGTGATTGCATGTTCCATGGCACGGCGCATGCATTCGTGGTCGTATTCGGGATTTGCGATATTGGTACCCTGCCATGTGTGTGGAGCATTACTGCCGCTGGACGAGAAGACTATGTCTTCTGGGTAAAGCGAGTGGTAGGTGTGTGAGTGGAGTGATTTGTTAAGGGGGTCCGAGTAGAGTTCTGTCTGGATGTGGAATGTGTGTCGTAGAGCTGAGAGGAGGTCCTCTCTAGTGGCCCATCTGTTGCGTGTGGTGGTGGTGGGTGTGGGGGATTGGATTTCCGACCGGGAGCCTAGGCGAGTAAGGAGGCGATATACCTCCTCCTCGAACGTATGTTGCGAGAGGTCGGGGCGAAAGAGTTGGTAGAGATGGCGGACGCGGGGGCCGTTAAGGGTGGTGATTGCGCGGCCGTCAGGAGTGCAGAGTATGGTGGTGTCGTGGAGTGATGGGTGTGCGTGGATGGCGAATTTACCGGTAGGGAGCATGTCAAGGTCGGGGTTAATGGGGTCGTGGTTGAATGTGATTAGGGGGTGTGACCACGGAGGAGGTCCGGGTTCTGGCAGGATGGGTGCGGTGGAGGGGACAAAGCCAGAGTTAAATGCTGTGAGGGCGGTGGGGCCGGAGGGGGTCTCACTGATGGTGTCGTGAAGTTGAAGGCATGGGGCCCATTGGACCTCGTGGAGACGGGTGAGGTCGTGTTGTTGGCCGCGAGCACACCAGTCGCACTGCCATGTGGCAGGACCCTGAGCTGGGCGGCATTGTGAGTGGATTGCAAAGTGCGGGCATGTGGAGCAGGTGGAAGTGGGTTCTAAGTGAAGAGGGTTATGGCATATGGAGCAATCAGTGGGGGAGGGGGGGGGTAAGGTTACCGATGTGGGGGTGGAAGAGATGAGTCGGAAGCCTTCGTCGAGTTGGAGTTGGATGTCCCATTCCGTGAGGTGTTCCGGGGCCCATTCGACCATGTATTGTGTTTGTCCGTATTCTGTGTCTTTGTGTTTGGATATGATGCGTGTCACGTCGCAAGGGGGGAAGTGGTGGTCTGTGGGGGTGAGGTATTCCGTGTCTATGTGTGTGATGCGGGCGGTGGGGGTGGTAGTGGTGGTGCGGGAGGAGTGGATGTCTGGGGAGAGGGTAGAAGGGAGTCTGGGGAGGTGTGGGTTGAGGAGGGGAATCCAGGAGGGATGTAGGGTGGTGGGGGGGGAGGCTTGTTTGGTGTTGAGGTTCGTGACGGGGAGGCGGTTGTGGATAGTGTCAGTGGGTTCGGTGAGAATTGCGGCGAGTAGGCGAATTGGGATAGTGAGAGAAGTGTCGGACCCTGTGAGTTTGGAGATGGACTGACTGGATTTGAGGATGAAGGAGGAAGGGGTGGCGCGGAGGAGGACTTGTGGCCATGTGGTTATGTGATTTTGCCATAGTGGGTTAAGGCGGGGAAGGAGGGAGGTGTGTGTCTTGCGGGGTGAGAATTCGCGGTAGGCTTGTTTGTAATGGAGTGGGTCGGTAATGTGCGTGGCTCTGTCTCTGAGTGATGTACGGAGTTTTGCGTCTTGTCTGGTGAAGTGGGTGCGGATAGTGGTGGCAATGGGGTTGGTGAGGGAAAGGGGAGGGATGTTGTGAAATAAGGTGCCGGCATCACGTTGGGCACGCACAAGGCATCTGAGCGTGGGGAAGGATAGGCTGCCTGACATTATGGATTCAATGGGCCAGTGGGAGTATGTGGTGGAGATTTTGTGTATGTGGGCTCTGGCCATTTGGCCCCTGTATCCGGGGGAGTTCAGGGTTTTGTGAAGGTGGCAGACTGTGAGTTGTGC
Organism: Tetraselmis chui; assembly: GCA_026401115.1. Taxonomy (NCBI): domain Eukaryota; kingdom Viridiplantae; phylum Chlorophyta; class Chlorodendrophyceae; order Chlorodendrales; family Chlorodendraceae; genus Tetraselmis; species Tetraselmis chui. The sequence continues at coordinate 20,300 of JAPMLY010001691.1, forward strand.
GGCATGGGCTTTGAGGGAGGGGAGGCCGTAGCCGAGGTCGGAGGTGGGTCGGTGAAGGGCGGTGCGGGGGAGGCTGCGTACCGAGGAGACGGCGGAGCGGAGGGCGCGGCAGATTTGACCTTCAAGGGTGTCCAGTTGGGAGTCGCTGAAGAGTCCAAGTTGAAGGGTAAAATGTTTGCCGAGTAGGAGGCCACGGATGACGCGTATTCTGCGAGATTGGGTTAGTAGGGAGGTGGAAAGGGCGTCGATGAGGGAGGTAGTGGTGCGTTTGAGTTCATGCCAGTGTTTGGTGAAGGTGAGGGAGGTGTTAAGTTCGACCCCGAGGACGCGGTATGTGTCCGAGGGGCCAATGGAGGGAATGGGCGAGGGTGTGGAGTTGATGGTTATGAACTGCGATTGGAGGTGGGATGTGAGGAGGGTGGTGTTGGCAAGGGAGAGGGCGTTACCCAAACGCCAAAGGGCACCGGTGATACAGCATTTTTGGATGTTGACGGTCATACCTGTGTAGGCGCTGAAGAGGGAGAGTTTCTTTAGTTGGATGGTCATGTTGGGGGTCGAGCCCGTGGCTATGCTGAGGTCGTCGGCGAATCCGTGTCCGGGGTATGTGGCTGTGGGTTCTGTAGGGTCAACGTTAGTGGCGGGGGGCCCGGGCCGGTAGCCTCGGCTGCCTACCGTGAGCCAGCGGAGAAAGGGTTCAAGGAAGAGGGTGAAAAGGAATGGGGAGAGGGTATCGCCTTGCAGGGTACCTCGATTAATGTCGATGGAGGGGGTGGGACCATAAGGGGTAATGTAGTCCGTGGATGAAACTCCGTAGAGGTGTTCGCATGTATCTACAAAAGTGGAGGGCATACCGAGTTGTCTCATGTGTTTGAACATGATGCGGTGGTCTGCTGCGTTGAAGGCGCCTTTGAAGTCCGCGTACATAACATAGATGTCTTTCTTGTGGAGTTTCGCGTCCTCCATGGCCATGATTATGGAGGAGAGGGCGTCGTGGATGCTGCGGTGTTGTCGAAAGCCGTCCTGTTGGTCGCTGAGGATGCCGTGGGTTTCGGCGTACTTCGAGCCTGCGTCTTTGATTAGTGCGGTCCATAGCTTAAGGAGGTTATTCATGAGGGCGATGGGGCGGTAGTTGTCAAGGAGGGTGGGGTCACCTTTTTTATGTAGGAGGCATGTTGTGCTATGGCACCATTCAGGGGGTGTGTAGGAGTTATGGGCGAAGAGGGATAGGAGAGAGTAGAGGGCGGAGCGGGTCTCTGGGGGTAGGAACTTGAGAATTTCGTTGGGGATACCGTCGGGGCCGGGGGCCTTGCCTGTGCCTAGCGAGTTGAGGGTTTTATCAAATGTATCACGGGTAATCATGTCGGCGAGAGTGAGTGTGGGGTCCCCTCGGGGTTCGATGGTGTAGTTGTCGGGGTTGTCAGGGTGTTCCCAGGGGGGTACGGGTAGGTCGGGCGGGGTGGCTCGAGTGAGTTCGGTGGTGAAGTGGGAGTGGACCGCCTCAATGACGGCTGAGGGGGAGGATGCTGTGGTTTTATCGGGCTTGGTAATGCGGTGGAGAGTTGAAGTTGCGGTGGTCGCGGGGAGGAGGCCGCTTTTAATTTTTAAGTGGCGGTGGAAGGATTTTGGGGATGCGTCGTAGGCAGTATTGGTGCGGGTTTTAATTTTTTGGAGTATATCTGTGGTGGTTGTTCGGAGTAGAAGGCGTATGCGTGCCTGGCATTGTTGATGGATATCGGTGGGGGAAAGATAGTCAGAGGTTTGCAGGAGGGTTTGGGCTAGGGGTAGGGGGCCACCGTTGGTGCTACATCTGCGGAGTTTGCGAATGAGGTTGCGTGTTCTTTTAGATAGCCAGGTAGGGTTAATGGATGAGGTGAGGGGGCAGGAATAACGAGGTGTACCGCCGAGTGGTCGGAAAAGTGTGAGGGAGAGGTAAAAATTGAGCATGCAGGTGGGTTGAGGCTGAGGGGGGAGGGAGGAGGGGTGAGCCAGTGGTCAAGGCAGCCTCCGCTACGGGGGAAGGTGGGGAGGGGGGGGTGGAGTGGTCGGAGGTGGGAATGGAGTAGGGAGGTGAGGGCGGGGTTGCCTGTACCTTGTGTGGTGGTCGTTTGGAAGTCGCCGCCCCATAGGACGCGGTGGGTCGGGTATTCGTCCGTTAGGCGGAGGCCCCATGCCGCGACCTCCGCGTATAGGCGGGTTAGTTGGGTGCTGTAAAGCTGCGGCATGTAGGCCCCGAGAAGGAGGTAAGGGGCACCTGAATGGGGGACGAGTTTGAGTCCTGCGATATGTGGGATGAGGTGGGAGGGAGGGGTGAGGGCGGTGGCGGATTGGAACGACTCTGTGCGGACCGCGAAGAGAACGCCTGCGTTGGGTAGGGGCACAGATGAGTAGCAGGGTCGAGAGCTTTTGAGGAGGTATTGGGGGAGGGCAGTACGCCACCTGAATTTGTGGGTGGCGTGGTTGGTTTCCGTGAGGATGAGGACGTCAGGGTGGTGGGTGGTGGCTAGGTATTCTACGTCCATGATGGAAGTGTGTAGGCCTCTGGTGTTGAGGTTGATAAGGTGTAGTGATTGTGGTATATGGTGTGGGAGGATGGGTGAGGGGTGTGGGACGGGGGAGGTGGGAGGGTTTTCGGGGGGGCATGTTACGCGGCGGTGTGGGAGGTGGGGGGAGGGGAGGGAGGGGGGGGTGTTTGGGAGGTTGACGTGGGGACGGTTGCGGGGAAGAGGGGGGTGGAAGGAGGGGGAGGGGGGCATGGTATGAGGAGGGGGGGGGGATGATGGGGGGGGTTGGAGGAGGTGTGGTGGCGTAGGAGGGGGGGGAGTTTGATCGGGATGGAGGGTGCTAAGGAGTTGGGAGCGTCCGACCGGGAGGGGAGTGGAGCGGAAGATGTGGTGCCATAGGAGTGTATGTAGGGAGTAGACAGTAGTGCGAGGGTCGAAGGGAGGAGGGTTATAGGTGTGGTCGGGGGGTGCTGTGGTGATGTAGTAGGTATGAAGGAGGGCGTGGGTTCCGCACGACCACGCGTGGGATGTGTCGTTTTGGCGAGGGGGGTTTAGTATGCGTAGTTCACCAACAGGTGGGGGAGGGGAAGAGTTCCAAGAGGCGAGAAGGGCGAGGGAGCGAGTGAGGAGGTTTGGAGGGGGGGGGTTGTGGAGGGAGTCCACCCAGGTTGCTGAGGAGTGGGTGAGGTGGAGGAGACCGAAGTGAGAGTGCTGCCATGTGAGGATAATTAAGGAGTGGTTGGGTGTGCCGGGTTGGGGGGGTGAGCCTCTATTAGAGAGGTTAGTCCATTGGCTAGGGTAGAGCTTATGTTGGTGGAAGTTATCGACTTCGGTATTGGTGATTACGGTGTATGAGGCCGAGGCCGTGGAGTGGAGTTTAGATAGGGAGGTAGCAATGCAGTATAAGTTAGAGAGGTCTTGGTAGTGTCCCCATTGGAAAGAGAGCACCGCGGAGGAGTCTAGGTTTCCAATGGGGGTGGGTAGGCCATATTCGAGATTTAAGTCAAAGAGGTAGTTGTGTAATTTGACGCCACACGTGGTAGAGGTAAAGTGGGCCGGGAGTGAGGTATGAAGCGAAGACGGAGTAGTAACGATGTGATGTCGGATGTCGCGGAGGGTGGCGGGGGGGGGTTTGTGGGGTCGAACCTCTGGGCCGTGAGGCCCGTCTTGTGGGCGACTAATGATGATAAGCGGCCTTGCCGGCCGAGGCTTGTGGAGGGCGAGGGTGTAAGGCTCCGGGGGGTCCGATCGTCATTGCCTTGTGTATGTCGGGGAGTAGAGGCTCCTTGGACCGGGTGGTCGGGCGGGGCTTAAGAGGGGGCGGTAAGTGTAGGGATGGCGGAGACAATATGAGAGGGTAGGGGAGGGGGGATATAAAAATTGTAAGCAAGGGGTGATAGGTATTAGGGGGAGGGTGAGAGTGAGAGTGGGGAGCTGCACTGACACAGGGGGCTGTCGATATCGTATCAAATGTGCTTCGGGGCTTCCGAGAGAAGCCTCGGAGCAGGCCTAAAGGAAGCGGGGACTGTAGGGGCGGGGGAGTACGTGTATCGCTGATAATGTTACGGGTATGTGACTGACAGACCGTGTCTGTAAAGGGGGGGCGATATGTCCGGGGCCTGTAGATTCGCGGGGGGGCGGGTGATCGGTTAAGCTTTCGGGTAGAGCAAGTCGGGCGTGCTAGTCTCTGCAGGGGGCGAGCTGTCATTATTGTAGCGACGGGCGAGTAGGGTGAAGGATGGAGTGAGGAAAAAGTAGGGGGAAGAACGAGTGCGTTTTGGTCTGCAGAGAGGTAATCGCAGGTAAGCGCGAGTGTCTGATGGGTGAGTCGTATTAGGCGGGCTGTAGTGAAAAGAAAAAGAGAATAAAGAATGAGACATCGGAGGGGCACAGCGACTGGGGGGAGCGTTCGAGAGAGCGAGGGAGCAGCGGAAGGACAGCCGGCGACATGAGAATGAAGTAGGGGAGGAGAGGTGAGCGGGGCGGTGGTGTCTGCTGCTGGCAGCGGGGGAGAGTGGATGTCGTCGGCGGACGGGTCGTGTCGGCCGGTCGGCGGGGAGTTCGTGCGAGAGGGAGCGGACAAGGCACGGGCCAGCGCTACAGGCCAGGCGGTATGCGTAGCTGTGAGTATGTTAGTGTATTGGTGGGGTAGGAGAGTAGCACAGGGGTAGGGGGGTGTGGATGAGAACTGATCAGGGCGGGGGTGAGTGCAGAGGCGAGAATCGGGCCTGTAAATAATATATTTTCTTCGGATTATTAAAGAAAGCGACTTTTGAGTTTCACCACGTTGCATTACTGATCTAATTTTACAGCATTGTGGCTCGGAAGCATGAAGGTTAGAAAAAGGTATCGAGTTTGGTGCGCTAGTGACGATGTCTTCATCAAATGCGAGCAGGAGGGGGCGGGGGTGGCGAGGCTGTTCCTTACTGTGGGACTTAGCGGGACGATCGTACCGGTACTGTTCGTCTGTGTGGGTCGAGAAGTCAGCGGCCCGTCCTAGGTCAGTGGTTGACCTGGGGTCGGCGAGGACCAGAGGCGTTCGGAGTCTTCTGATAGGAGAGGTTGTCAAAGCCGTGCTCATGTTCTGGGCGGCTTGGGGTGGTGGGGGCACAGTGTTGAGTAGAGCGAGCGGATGTCCCGCGTGGTAGCTCATGTGCTTGTAGGGGTCCGCGGGAGGCGCATTCGCGGGCCGGTCCCGCAATTGCATGTGTCTGTACGTGGGAGGGGGGTTAGAGTATGTGGACATATGGATCAAGTTGGGCTTTAAAGCTTGGTATGCAGTGGGGGGTTTCGAAGCCTGGCCCAAGTCCTGGGCGGCAGGGGGTGGTTGGAGTGCGGAGTTGAGTGGAGCGAGCGGGCGTCCCGCGTGGCGGCTCCGATCCGTGAGGAGGACCTGTTTGTGGTTGGAAGGAAGAAGCAGGGCGGTCGATGGGCAGTTTTCGATGTATGTGGTGTACTGGATGTGGGTGGAATGTGGAGTTGAGGTGGTCAGCGTGTGTTGGCGGCACACGACCAGGCCTGATGGGACATGGGTTTGTTGTCTGCGGGCGTCGGGTGTTGACGTCCGGACGCTCGGAGGGGCGCGTGGTGGTGCGCCGGCTCCGTGGGGAGGTTTGTTTTGTAATCCATCGGACACGTAGGGGTGTCGTAGTATTGAGCGTAGTACGCGAGGTGTTTGTGAGGCGGGCGGCGCTGATTCCGGCATGTGAACCGAATTCAAATTTGTGAAAGCTGCGCCTTGGAGTGTGTACCGTCTGATGTGCCTACGGATCCACTGACCTTGGTGAGCTAGGCTCGGGTGGGGAGAGGTGATCGGTGCCCGTCGTCCGACGGGCCCTGTGGTCACCAGTCTATCGCTCATAGGGAGGCCAAGCCCGGAGCGAAGACGGTCGGCGTTGCTCGTCCGAGCTACCGACCCATCCCCTATATATTTTTTTTACGTCAGTAGTACTTTAGTAGTACTTCGGATCTTTTTACAGTCTTTAGTGACGGTAGGATACGTTTTTTATGTTGATGCACTTTGATGGCGCTAACACCCACACTTTGCTCATGTGGCTCTGTATTCCTACTTGCCAAAGGAATGGGTGGAGAGACGGCGGTGACACAAGCTAACTGAAAATCGGCGATAGATGTACAAAACTGTCGGCACGGGAACTAGAATAATGATGATACGATGGTTGTTCTGGAGTGGCCTATCTGCGTTTTAGTAATTACATTTATTACGAGGAATAGAAAATGTGAACCGATTTCTCACGTGGTGTGGCTGATGTGTGTGTGTGTGTGTGTGTGTGTGTGTGTGTGTGTGTGTGTGTGTGTGTGTGTGTGTGTGTGTGTGTGTGTGTGTGTGTGTGTGTGTGTGTGTTGTGCATGTGTGTGTGATTGTGAGTGTGTGTGTGTTTGTGTGTGTGTGAGTCTGTGTACGTGTGTGTCTGCATGCGTGTGTGTCGGTATCTGTTCGTGTGTATGTCTTTATGCGTGAGTCCGTGTATGTGTTTGTGTGCCTGTGTGACTGATTGAGGTGTGCGTGTGTGTGTGCATGGATGTGTATGTGTGTGTGCGTGTGTGTTTGTGTTTGTGTATATGTCATTGTCAGTGCGCGCGCGCGTGTGTGTGTATGTTTGTGTGTGTGTGTGTGTGTGTGACAGTGTGTGTGACAGTGTGTGTGTGTGGTGCATTCATGCATGTGTATGTGTATGTGTGTGTATTGATTTGTGTGTGCGTGCGTGTGTGTGTGTGTGTGTGTGTGTGTGTGTGTGTGTTGATTTGTGTGTGTGTGTGTGTATGCGTCATTGTCAGTGTGTGTGTGTGTGTGTGTGTGTATGTGTGACAGTGTATGTGTGCACGTTTGTGTTTGTGCATGACAGTGCATGTATGCATGTGAATGTGTATGTGTGTGGATGACTGTGCGTGCATGTGTGTGTGTGTGTGTGTGTGTGTGAGTGTGAGTGTGTGTGCGTGTGTGTGTGCGTGTGTGTGTGCGTGTGTGACAGTGTTTGTGAATGTGTCATTGTCAGTGCGTGCATGTGTGAATGTGTGACAGTGTGTGTGTAGTGTCTGCATGTGTGCGTTTGTGTGCGTAAATATTTGTGTGTGCGTGCGTGCGTGTGTGTGTGAGGAAGTGTGTGTGTGTGTGTGTGTGTGTGTGTGTGTCTGTGTGTGTGTGTGTGTCTGTGTGTCTGTGCGGCAGTGTACATGTGAGTATGTGTGTGTCTTTAACTGTGTGTGTGTGTGTGTGTGTGTGTGTGTGTGTGTGTGTGTGTGTGTGTGTGTGTGTGTGTGTGTCTGTGTGTGTGTGTGACAGTATATGTGTTAGTGTGTTAGTGTGGCAGTGTTTGTATATGTGTGTAGTGTGTGCATTTGTATATTTGTGTGTGTGCATGTGTGTGTGAGTACATGTGAATATATGTGTGTATGTGTTATAGTGTGTGTGTGTGGCAGTTTTCGTGAGTGTGTGTAGTGTTTGCGTGTGTGTGTTTGTGCATGAATGTGCATGCAGGTGTATGTGCATGTGTGTGTGACTGAAAGTGTGCGTGTGTGTGTGTGTGTGTATGTGTTTGTATATGTGTGTATACGTATGTATGTGTGTGTGTGCGCGTGTGTGACAGTGTTTGTGTGTGTGGCAGTGTGTGTGTTTGTAGTGTGTGGCAGTGTGTTTGTGTGTCACAGTATGTGTTTCTGTGTGTGTGTGTGTGCATGTGTGTGTGCGGCAGTGTGTGTGTGTGTGTGTGCGGTGGTGTGCATGTGTGTGTATGTGTGTCTTTAATTGTGTGTATGTGTGTGTGTGTGTGTATGTGTGTGTGTGTGTGTGTGTGTGTGTGTGTGTGTGTGTGAGTGTGTGTGTGTGTGTGTGTACAGGAAAGTATGACAGTG
>JAPMLY010001692.1:0-87952 GCA_026401115.1 Tetraselmis chui
CGTGAGAGTGGGGGTGGTGTGATGGTGATTGTGTAGTTTTGGGGGGTGGGGGGTACTGTGTGAATAGCATTTTGTAGTGTGATGTGAAAATGTACAAGGCCTGATTGTGAAAGAAACTAGATTATGGGAGGGGTGGAGGATATTCATCCATAAGGAGGGGGGGTCGTTCTCGACATGGATGGGCTCGCGTGTAGGTTGAAGGGCGTCAGCGATAAGGAGTAGAAGATGGGCTTGTTCCGGGAGGTCCTCCATACGGGGGGTCGGAGTGGCGGCGCTGGCGCTCCAAGTGTCGGTGAGTTCCGTGGCTAGTCGATCGAGTAGGAGGGTCTGTAAGAGGGGAACGACGTCTGGGCCGGAGAGATGAGTGAACATGGGGAGCTAATTTTCACGCGGCGGCATGATATTGCGGGAACGGTGACTGCTCGGAGAATCTGAATTTCATGCTGTCTCAGTGTGGCCGTTAGGTGAGGGTTCGAGGCGGCACTGGGAGGTGTGGAACCTCCCGACGGGAGTTCACGCTGGCGTGAAGCGAGCTGATATAGCACGCCAACTGCTGTGCAGGAGGTGGGTATGTCCAGGCGGACTTCATGGTGCCCATTCGAAAGTTCGACAGGTAGGGGAGTGCGGTCGAGTTGTTGGGGCATGGCGGGGTGTGGAGTGGGGGCGACGGAGGCCGTCCAGCGAGTACGATGGGCGAGTTCCCGACCGATTATATTTCTCGCGCGAGCCGTAATATCGGTTAAGGTGTGAACTTTTTCGAGGAGCCAACGCCGAGCAAGAGAGCATGCGGAGATGAGCATTAGTGATGAGGATGGTGTGTCCGGGAGGAACAGACCGTGGAGCTAGAAGCTGGCAAGGTCAGGGGGGGCGGTGGAATACTGGCATGTTAGGAGGTAGGAGTCGATCAGGCGAGCAGATAGGTCAACGGCCCTTCCGAGGTCGGGAGCATTCGGCGGAGCAGTGAGGACCAGTGGTGTTTGAAGCCCGTGCCCGGTGCGGGTTCCAGGGGCGTGCCCCGTCCGTGTTAGGCAGTTGCGAGCTGTGGGGCCGTTAGGAAGGGTGCGAGTGGGTGACCCACCAGGCGGTTTATGGGACCGATGTGGTCGTCCGCGAAGAGGGGTGTCGGGCGTTCCTTGAGGAGGACCTGTTTGTAAGAATCTATCCAATCGCGCGGGTCGATGAACGCGTCGTCTAGTAGAGCAGCTGCAAGTGACAAGGGAGTGTCCGTGTCGATACCACATGAGTCCTTACCCTCGGTTGAAGGCTCAAGAAAGCTATGCTCGAAATTCTTGTTTGACTTGAGTTTGGTGGCGTGTCCTTCAATGCGATGCCACGACTTCTGAAGTAACAATGCTAATTGTGCAACTTGTGCAACGACGGAGGACACGACTTCCGGGCCGTCAACAACATCATACAAGTGGTCAAGCAAACAGTATGACATGTTTGTGTCTTAGGTAATCTAACAAACTCGGTGGGTAGAACGCACTTTATAGAGATCGGGTACACCCTACTAGACTACCACAGTCTCGATGCTGTTTGCGAGAGTTGTGCTCGCGCAAAAGGCAGAAGGTGGACTAACGTTGTGTGCGGCGCGTCATATATAGGGGGTGAGTTTTATTAAGGCAACGCATGTAAAAGCTAGCATGGGTGGTTAGACTCGCGAAGCAACATGGCAACGCTTGCTAATCTAGCCCCGTGTAATTAAAACCTCTACAATTTGAAAGTATGACCAAAAATGTTTTCATGACGCTCTTTTCCCCTTTTGTGTGTGTTGGGAAAAAAGGGCGTCGTGGCAACATTTTTGGATGTGGCGTCCGCGGCATGTCGGTACCGCTGCCGTACCTGGAATAAAACGTCGATCAATACTTTTGTAATCATCTCTCTTGTGACAGGATTGTTTCGCCCTATTTGTCTCCGTGCCGTCTCCATGTCGGCAACCGACGTGTTCCGTTTCGCGCCGCAACGGGTGGGTCCAAAAGGGTCCGCGGGCCCACCCGTCTTCGTCGGCGGCGGGGCGGTCGATTTTTCCCGTCGTGGAACGACTACCGCGCCACGTCGATGGTCGGGCATGAAACCGGCGTAATATAGATGTCGGCGCAATAAAGTTGTCGGCGCAGTTGTATAGCAGCCGCCGTTGCGGTACATATATCGAGCTGGCGCAAATTACGTGTACATTTACTAACATAGTTGTCGGCGCAACAGTAAATAGTTGCCGGCGCAGCGGTACATGTTAGCACTAGCCTTCCGTTGCCTAGTGCTTTAGTACAAGGCATGTATATGTCATCCTAGTACTCAGTGTCATGTCATTAGCTGTTCTCTATTTCCCCATTAGTGGCGGTCGGCCGGCCCTGCCGGTGCCTTCGCCGGCCGCTATATCCCTCCTCTTCACCTCTCTAGTCACCACAGTTGGCCTCCTTAAGGGGTCGGCACGACCCTACGTGTAACTATCCCTTCCCAACTCCAACAGTTCCTCATGTATCTAACCGGCGCTAATTGTGTGTACATTTACTCGCACTCGTACGACTATGAGTCGCAGTGATTGCAAAGCGCGACCCGCTGCGGTGGTACATGTATCGACAGCCCGGCGCAATCGATAATTTTGAAATTTACAAAGCAGTGGGGGGCTCCGTTTTGCCAAAAGTGTATATCTCTTACATGAATTGGACTGCAAAGGCCATGAAAACGCATAAAAGAGGGGATTAGAGAGGGTGGGTTTGCGTCCGTTGTGCGCGCGCAAAAGGCAAAAGGTGGTTTAAGATTATGTGCGGTGCGTCACATATAGCAAGGGGTAAGTTTTTCTAAGGAAACGCATATAATAAAAGCAACCATGGACGGATAGACTCGCGAAGCGTCATGACAACGCTTGGTAATCTAGCCCCGTGTAATTTAAACATCTATAATTTAAAAGTATGACCATTTACTGAGCAGTGGGGGGCTTCGTTTTGCCACCATGTCGCCATTTGGAGGGTAATTTGCGGTTGGCCGCCCCAAGGCGCAGAGCCAATCAAAGAAGTACCAATCCGTTGCCGTAGGTAGGAAACTGGGGTCGATGTAGTCGAGTACGACGCTTGACTTTGTCGCCCGTCCACCTAAGAAACAATCTGCATGTTAACTCCGATCGCGTACGCTGTCGTTGTCGCACCTTTGCGTAGCGAGTGTGATGTCCACGCGAATCCGTCCGGGGGGCTAACCTTGACGTCCTTGTGGACGAGCTGCACCTAGCTCATAAGGGTGTCCGCTAACCAACTTTCAATCGCCCAGCAATACAACGGGGCCTTGTCGCTCGAAACGAACCGTGAGTTTTCCAAGAAACCGTGGGTGTCGGAAAATCCAAGAGACTGGCGACGCAACTATGGGTGTTCCATGGGATGGCGCATATGAGTCGGTGTTTAGTAAATAGTGCTCGTTATTCCTTCCGATCTCAATGGTACAAGATGATTCCACCATGCCGCGTGGTGACGAGGTCAACAATAAGGCACTCAATTCCTGCACCACCGCGGGCGAAGAAACGAAACAATACAGTGGTATTGACACATGGTCGTAAATTCTCAATTTTGGTTTGTGGTACGTCCGTAGTACCTAGCTGTTGTATGTCGAGACGGATAGCCTTTGCCCGTACAAACGAGAGTAGTACAACCTTGGCCGGTAGTGGTACACGGATGAGCGTGGGTGAAATACTCACCTGTGACGTGGCTAATCCGTTGCGCACGCGTGGGACGAGGTCGCCCATTGCGACCGGCTTGCGTCCGTGGTAATTGTTGAAGTTGTTGAGCGCCGAGAGGTAAGGTTGTAAGCTTGAAGCCTTGATCGTGCCGAAGTTGCCAAGCCAAGTAACAACATGCTAGTCGGCAGTCTCCGCCCCAATAATAAATATGGGAAAAGTAGCAAACTATTTGGTTTGTGTTTGTTTATCAATTGTGCGAGCATATTCATCAAAGTTGAGCAAAATATAATACCATGCGAAATGTAGTTATGCAAAGCAACGAAGCTCTCATAAAATTCATAAATTCTTTCATTACATTGGGGAAACAACTTTGAATGTTCATCGTTTATGCGGAACACTCTTGATTGCATCAACGGACCAAAATGTTGCGAATGCGCTAACATATTAATGACCTCGAAATGCAATCGCTAATCATTCATGAGTTGACATTACTTCTCGTCTCGCCGTAAAGATGCATGGCTACGCATATATTTACATAAATAATACATACTTCACATCTGTCGAATACAACCGGGAGTCACCATCGTTGTGAGGAAGGGACGCTCTATCTTTGGTACTTGTTATACAATTCATGTGAAGGTGCTACGCGCACTCTTCAATTACTCGTTCGCATTGTTGCAATCATACAATAAATCTTCTTCCGTAACATTTGCAATGAGTTCGAGAAGGCGCTCGCCGTAGCGCGCATGCTTCACTGGGCCGATGCCGAATATCGCGCCGAGTTCATCGCTCGTCTTGGGTTGCTCAATGGACAGCTCCACCAACGTTCGAGCCTACACTTGAAGTCATCCGCCACATAATGTCACAAGCACTATTATATAAAATTCAATTTAAATACTACTTAATCCAGTTATATATTGAGATTCGGCTTATCGTAATACTTCTAGTTGTGTAGCATCTTAACGACAATGATATACAAAATATGTGTACAAAGGAGTTGGGCCGTCGAGGGTGAAACTTTGATTGCTATCGTTCTCACCATCATTGGAACGAAACACTCGGAAGCCTGACGACAGAATTGAAAGAGTGATAAACACTCTCACAGAAAGATGCGAAACACAATCATCGCAGACAGTTAACAAACCATCGGCGAAACCCGAAACTGACGAAAGCAACAAATGCGGATGGAGCGCGGAGGCCAAAGTCCTTTGCTTACTAACACTTTATAAACCACAACGATGGACAACCATTCCACAAAACTATTTAAAAAATCATTTGTCAGCTATTCATAAAGTACGCAATATCTCGGGAGACAGTTCCAAGGAACGGGACAATAAGGAAACATAATGCGGTTGCGCCGGGGAGGATATAATCGTTTCCAGACGAAAAGGATGCCGGACGGGAAAAAAAAAACATAAAGTTGTGATAAGAAACTGATGAGGGATAAGTCGAGGGGGGGTTAACACCGGAATGCTTGTTTTGGTTCGCTACAACGACACCCATCACGACTTCACAATTGCGCGCTGAGATCCAGTGTGTTAAACATGATCCCGACCGTAAATCAGCAAAACATTGTGCTAGTCACGGGGAATAGAAAGGATATGGGCGACTCACCTGCAAGATGTGAAAAGGTCGACGGCGGCTCTGCGCAGCCTCTACTGCGCGCCAAGCATGGACGGCGCCGTACACCGCCAACTGCAACTTCGTGGTCAACTCGGGCGGGGGCTCCTTCCGAGACGACGGTCCCCTTTTCCTCTCATCGCCGTCACCATCCGACATCGAGTCCAAAAGCACGTTCCCACCTGTCTTTACGATAGCGGTCGGCGTTACGCCGTGTGTCTCGTTGTGTGCCTGTTGTAGCCGACGACGACGCGCCGTCTCGTTTATCGCGGCCTACATACCACCGAGCGGAAAATCGAAAGCGAAGACGTAAAACTCCGGGAAACTCATTCGTCGCGACACCACACACTTTCAAAGCGACACCACACACTTTCAAATTGCCTCCCACATATTGAAACCGGCTGGTTACAAAACACATAATAGTAGAGGCCCGTAAGGGGGCTGATGCTGTGTATGTTTCAGTGTTGGAAGTAACAAAAGAAAAAGCAGGCCGTCTACAAATTGACGGACGGCGAAATTCCCAACAACGTGTGCACACGACACTTGCTTCATGCGCTACCGTACGCAACATTTTTCGATCGAATGAGCTGCGACGGGCATACAATTTCTAGTATGGACTAATCCATATGGCTATCGAACTGCCAAACACTGCGACAAATAATGAATATTCATCGGTGCCCATGTAATTTGTCGTGCTACGTACGCTCCGGCAGATAAATCTGCGTGATGAATCGGGTTTGCCATATCACGAAGAAACGGGGTTAGAAGATTAAAGAAAATAATTGATATGTTCACGGGCAGCACAAGGAAACGCTCCCCTCTGCCGTGCCTTGGATTCCGCGACCCTCCTGTCACTCTTGCCCCCCCCCCCCCCTCTTTTCCCTGTCCACGTTTCTATAGTGCCGCTTGTAATTACTAAGCAACATAACGAAACAATCGCCGACGTTTTCCCATCCACAAATCCAGAAAATCTTCAAACATGCCTTCGATAGCTATGCGCGATAAAAGGAATGCAATCATATAATATTCAGAGCCAGAAACACCGGCACGTGAAGTTATCGTTCCCACATCGCGAAGCACATGAGTATTCTTCCAATAGTCATGAACGACCGTGGTAGCCGATAGTAGCCGATAATATACATCGTAAGCAAGATAGACACCTCCGCACCTGCATGGATTCCGTGACAGTATCCGCGTACAATATTGCGGCGCCGTCCACATGCCTTGCCGCCCGTCCTATCGTCTGAATCAAGCTGGTGCTGCTGCGTAGAAAGCCCTGCAAGCCAGGCCAGCAATGAAAAACACCGATGATTGGTGGGGTTCGTATTCAGTGAAGCAACCGATCACGATGTCGCTGTACGACTAATATCCCCCGTTGCATCATAAATGCAGTCGGTATTACATGGGCGAAGGTCAGGTATGTTCAGGTGCGTTGGTATCGACCTTTTAATTGTATTGACAAAACCGAGGGACTCGAATTCAACGTTGACTTTTGATATCGATTTCGATGCCAAGTGCGATGAGCATTTGAATAGCAAATAATTACATCTCAAAATTCAACCCCGGCAACGTTTCGGACTCTGACCCAACTTGATCATTATCTCGCATACGACATCAGCGTCGCGTGTGAAGACGAGCGAAAAACATTATGAGACTGATGGAGCTTCGAGGCAACTCTGCCTCGCGAATTTTGTCGCGCATCAAGCCATTAATCATATCAATGCGTGCATGCATACAATTTGACTGATGAGAAGCCAAACAAAATCACAAAAGAATGCCACGTGGATTATAGCTCCACAATTGCTGTCAGTAGATATAACCGAAACCTAGTCCTTGGTAATCACAAAGAGCGTAGCGGGGCGGCGACTTTACCTCTTTATCCGCATCAAGCACAGCGACCAATGACACCTGAATGCAAGCAAGGACAGGCGGAGGCAGACTGAGTACTGCCATTGAAACGTGCTGCGCTAAATGTCAAATAATTAATTGAGGCGCAACGCCATGTGCATACATGGCACAGGGTGAACATCGACCGGTGTTAATGTACAGACCTCGGGCAGGTCGAGCCCTTCGCGGAGGAGATTGACGCCCACAAGCACGTCGATGCTCCCGTCACGCAAATCGTTCAATATCTTCACCCTCTGCATCGGCTTTAGTGACGGGACAGCGCGGCCCGGTACCGATAAGATGCAGCCGCGGAGAGATTCATATTGTCGTTGAGCCGTAGCATAGCAAGACAGAACGTCGTCCAATTCTGTAAGACCTTGATATTATACATAAAAAACCCGGCAAAGCTGGTCTTGTGATAACTTATCGTACAACAGCGAAACGTTATCGAGCAGGTTATCTTGATTTGAAAGGTGTGAAAGCGCAGTACAGCCGACAAGGGGGGATTGGGGGCAACCTTGACTCCGGAGTGCATCCAGTCGGCTCGGATGCCGTGGGTATTCAAGACGGTGCTCAACTCCTCCGACATTCGCTTCGTCAGGGTGACCACGAGACAGCGCTCACGGCGGGAAATACGGCTGTAAACCTCGGCCAACAGATCGTCCATCTGGCCGCCGAGAAACAACCCAATCGTGAGCACTCACTTATCACGGACAGAATACGTGTCATTAAATTCACAAAGAAAAATGTGCCAATCGACATATTGGAGCTGTTACGGCGGAATGATCAACAATGATAGGTCGTCGCGCCCAATTAGCGACTACGACAGGTTATGAACGACACGGCGCGCTGTTCACACCCTCTTCCGTCGTTCTTATAATACTTAAAGCCGTTAAGCAAGCTAGGTAACAATGCGGAGAAAAGCCGCGAAGCACTGTCATCGGTCTACATAACATTGTTTACTGAATATCATATCTGCCGGGCATGCAAGGGCAGGAAGCGGGACAGACCGTTCTCAAACGAACGAAGTCATACCGAAGTATCATAGGGCGGCTAATAAATGGGGTAGCAGCGGGAAGATGGCTCGGGGCTCACCTGGCCGCTTCTAGGACGCACTTCCACTCGAGGGTCCAAAATGCCGGTGGGCCGCTGAACCAGTTGTACCACATCCTCGGGACTCACACGCGCCGCCTCGAACTTCCCGGGTGTGGCCGACACGAACACACATTGCGGCACGCGGCCCCAAAACTCTTCCTCGGTAAGCGGGCGGTTGTCGAGCGCACTTGGGAGCCGGTACCCGTGCTCGACCTGATGCGCGGGGTCAGTCCCGCCTTTGTCATATAATTCTCTCGACAACTCGAAATAAAATAACAATTATGCCATTAAAAATCACGATAGGATGTATCCCGTCAATGACATTGCGATGGCCTCAAGCTTCGAATTATATAAAAATCACAAACAATAATTATGGTGTTATCATCATTAACCCTAATACGCCTCAGACAGTGCGTGGAGCTGACTCGGCGTGAAAAAAAATTCTACTACATACACGGCATTTTAATCACCGCAATTACTATATCCTATCCATTCTTAAACTTTAATTTGCTAAAGTGTGTGTGTGTGTGTGTGTGTGTGTGTGTGTGTGTGTGTGTGTGTGTGTGTGTGTGGTCTTGATATCCATAAACTGTTTTCACAAACTTAGAGGATATTATCACTGCCAAGGCACACTCTACGTGCTCTACGGTGCATCGCGCAACAACACCAGCAGCACAAGGTCGTCAGAAAGTGGTCACTCGGCTGTGCCATCTAATTACATTTTATACGTGGAAATGGTGCGTGAAAGGTCCTCCAAACACACCATCGACTTGAAATATAACAAACTTGACAGCGTACCCGCAGGAGCTGTGCTTAAACATCGGCTCTCATTGGCACATTTATCAAACGCTCTACACATCGGCTCTCATATAATAATAGGAAAATAGCACAATAAAATAGGCGCAATAAAGCGGTGATAGTGAAAACCATGACACATGTCAGCAGCCGTCGCAGGACAGTCAAGACAGCAACGGTCGGATTGATGTAGGAAGAATACACATATGCACATTCCTTAACATGTACTCGTAAAGTTGAGAAGGACGCAGCATTTATGGGTTTAGGACGCAGCATAGCGTTTACGTATGTGCTCAAGGTAAAGCAAATACAAACAGCCCTATACTCAAAGTGAGAAACTTCCAGTATTTCATTATATTTGCAAACCAAAAAGGGAGACAAGAATCAAATAAAACTACAGGGAGACGAAAGGGAGACTGACGACATATGATGAAAGCCACCACTCGCCTGATAGAACATTAGTCTGCTAAATCTAAATCTGACGCACGACTATCCACAGACATCATCATTGCGCCGGGCGACATATTATTGAGGACAGTAATAAAAATGCGTTTCAATTAAGACCCTCCAACGATCAAATCGGCAAAGCTTGTCTGATAAAAAAATGAAAACGTATACGACACACTTTCAAGCTCTTAATCAAAGCAAGTAATGCGGTTAAGAGCTACTTCGCACCAGGGCGGACTTGCGCTTGCGGTCGGCGGCATGCATCGCGCGCAGCTGCGACACAGTGATGTGCGACTCGTCGACCAGCAACAGCCAATCGTCCTCGGGGAAATAGTCCAACAGGCAGGCGGGCGGCTGGCCGGGGCGGCGGCCCGAAAAGTGTCGGGAGTAGTTTTCGACACCTGTGGTTCACAGTCGCGGGGGCTTGTTAGAGCCCTTCTTACACAACCACCCAATAATTGACGGCAGAAGCCGGACAGACGGCGACCGGGGGTCACGGTTTCTAGGAATGACACTTCACACGGATTTTCGACAAGTTCAGTTACCATGTCTCATCTATGAAACGGAAAACAGCTCATATAACAATGACGTCACACACTGCCGTCTTTACGCGAATCGTGAACGAACGTGCGAATTTTCAGGAAGTGTGTAATCCAAACAAGGCAAGACGGAAATATTTTCATGAGAAAGAAACATGAATGTCGAGTGTATACTAGCTATGCTTCACCGTCATATTATGAGAACCCTCGAGGACTGGCGATCATAGAAAGCAAGTTCATCTATAAATCAAATACAGGGGATTCATAGCCGCTCGCGCGAGTTGCCTGGATTCATATGTGACAAAATACGCACTTCATTAGAAAGCCTCTGATTTTATATTCATTCGCGAAGGTAAGTGGCGCGAATTAGGTTTCGACTCTCAGCATCCGGCACGGGCCACTCAGTCACGAAGATCTGTCAGTTAAAATAGGTGGTTCGAGCGATGTCATGTTCCACCCCCGGCCTGGCCTTTCGCTCCCGAGGTCGACTTTCCATCATTTCCGCCTTTGTCGCCGCCGGAAAACTCACTTTCCCTCCGCAATATCTCTTTCGTGCACCGGTAAAAAATGACTGAAGAGCAGTTCATGATTCCCCCCCCCCCCCCCATGTAGTCACGCAACCTCACAGCACTAAGCTGCCCATACACGAGTCAGCGCATACATACAAACTTCGAAAGGAGGCCACCCCTAAATACAAACTCAACCTTGTCGTCAGCTCAGCCTACACTCGACACTTGAGTACGTGTGGCAACTTTGAAATAATGTATTATTTACGACAGCATATAAGGAGGACGGAAGGTGGATAAGCCCAAAATCAGACATATGTATGAATTTGCAAACGAAGAAGACTCGTGACGATCTCCATATATGACGGAACATAATAATTGACCCCACCTTTACAGAATTCTTTCTGTCGTAGCTCCTCCAGGTCACGCCCGACCCGCGACGTGAGACGTTGTGCCTTGAGGCGTTCCCCCTCACCCAGCAACTTACCCACCACGCCCTCCATCTCAGCTTGGATGCCCGCCAGGATGCGCTCCTTCTCGTCGGCCGGCATCACATGGTGGCTGGCCGGGTAGAGCACGAACTGCTCGATCGCTTCGCTTCGGCCTCCGCTCGCATCCGGACCATTACCTGTAGTACAATATTGTGTATGCAAGAACGACGAATGAGCTCGAGACACTCCACCAGCAGCGGTCAGCCGCTTCTTTTCAATTTCCAACACTGGTCGTCAGTGAATTGTTTCGAGAGTTTCTAGTTTCAACCGCTTCTTTTCATGACACGTCTCATATCAATAGGCACCATAACAAGAGCAAGCTATTGACAGAACGCGGTGGCGTGGTTCGAGCCTTCGCTATTGATCAATAGAGGGATGCCGATTCGATTTTTTGCTCTACTGCCTCATCATTACTCCCTACTTGCAGCGGCGAACTACTAATTGTAAACAGTCAGCACTTTGATGACGATCACTGCATGCGATGTATGAATGGACGATAGACTGACGGGAGAGATAGTCAGCATCGGCAACGAATAACGGAGAGGTTTTCCTTCTCGCAGTCGCATCATTGACAACGCAGACGTTTGTTATCAGATAATGATGAAGAATAGGTATTTAGGTTGTTTCCGGTGCGCTGCGAGCGACGACACTCACCGTCGATGCCGTTCAGCTCCATTGAAAGAATGCAATATTGCGTATCTTCAGCGGCCAGTGCTGCGCAATCACGCGAATGAAGACGAGTGCTGGTCAGGACCCGGAGACAACAACAACACGCAGCAGTGTATCGTTGACACATTATGAGAGACTCAGCTTCATTTCACGAGACTTCACTTCATATGAAATCGAGCAACGTTGTGTCGCAGAAGAAGTGAGACAGCCGGTACAGAGCTATCTGTTAAACATGGCAATTCAAACGCGTAAACATGCAGCTTGGGATTGGGGTGAAGTCTTCAGAATTTTGGCAAATTTTTTAGACGATACACTTTTACGAAATCGATACTATAGCGCCGAAAACGATTAACCTCACCTGACGTCTTCACGCTGGGCGACAGCTGCAGGCACAGGACGCTTTCCTCGTGTGGTAAAGCCACGCATAGAGTGACGTTTCCGTCGGCAACGCGGTCGGCCGACGAAAGCGAATACGTGCCGCGCTCAAGGTTGCCCATCATATCGCTGCCTTCGGAGCCGTGCCGGAAACGCAGGGCACGCAGCGTATCGTGAAGATGCTGCAACCAAATGTCCTCGCCGACCTGGAACAATCGAGCCTGTCGAAACGAAATCGAGCAAAGCAACGTTTGAATTCTTTTGCGAAAAAATAAAATACCGTCAACTGATGGGATACATTTATGTTTGTGCAGGACATATTACTATATTGGTGCATGTTAAGAAGCCGCCTATACTTTTCGACGACTTCGATTGTTCTTTTGCAGCACATGAAAACTTCTATTCGAAACAGAAAGAAAACGGGTCCGTATAGTAGCATAAGCAAATGAACGTAAAGGAGTGGACGACAGCAATCCGGCACTCCTCAGTCGACTTGTGATTTGGTTTGGCAGAACCACGAAGAAAACGGAATGCACTGTCTCAACACAGTACCAGCGAGCCAAGCAACGCCACCAGCACGTGCATAATAGGAATGGCAAATAGACGACCCGTCATTAGCATGCACGTCATCCATATATTGACAGCGTTCAAGCTATAAGCCAGGGATAACGGGTCCCATCCACGTCCCCGATGCAAATGGAAGATTTAGAAAAATGTTGTAGTCGGTAAAATGCAAATAACGTATATAGTAAAGCAAACGCGAATTGGCAGACTCAGCCCGACCCCTTCCAGCGTAATCCTACCGACTTTGTACTATCTTATTCCGGAACTATTTCCAATAGTGGGAAGCTCACCTGCTCGAGGTACTCCTCTGGCATTCCCAATCCGTATATGCAGCTGATGCTCGCCACAACAATGGTATCGCGGCGCTCAAACAGTGAGCGCGTGGCGGAGTGTCGCATACGGTCGATGTTCGCATTCACCTGAGATAGCCACGGCAAGAGGAGACACTGGTGAGGTGGTGTAAGCAACCCATGCAAAATTCGCCGAATTTTCACTTGAATAAAACCAAGGGAAGACCTTACTGGGTTTTAGAGTTTTAACTAACCGCACTCGCGTCGGATGCTATCGATATCGACTGGTATGTGTGCGAGAGAGGGTGTGTGTCTGTGTGTGTGGATGACTGTCTGTGCGTATGTGTGTGTGTGTGTGTGTGGAAAGAGAGAGGTTTTGTCTGTGTGGGTGTGTGAGTGCGTGTGTGCGTTTGTGTGTGTGTGCATGTGTTCGAGTGTGTGTGTGAGTGAGAGTGTGTTTATGAGTGCGTGTGTGTGTATGTGTGAGATAGAGAGAGAGTGTGTGTATGAGAGAGAGAGAGAGAGTGTGTGTGAATGTGTGTGCGTATGCGTGTGTGTGTGTGACAGTGTGCGTGAATGCGTGTGTGTGTGCATATGTGGGTGTGTGAGTGACAGTGTGAGAGAGCGTGTGTATGTATGAGTGTGTGTGTGTGTGTGAATGTATGTGTGTGTAAGTGTATGTGTGCATGAGTGTGTGTGTGTATGTTTGTGCATATCCGCGTGTATAAGTGTGTGTGTGTATGTGTGCGTGTGTGAGAGAGGAAAAAGGACTTTGTGTGTGTGGGTGTGTGTGTGTGAGAGAAGGATTGAGAGCGCGTGTATAAGTGTGTGTGGGTGTGTGTGTGTGTGAAAGATTGAGTGTGTGTGTGTGTGTGAAAGATAGAGTGTGTGCGTGAATTTGTGCGTGAGTGTGCGGGTGCATGAATGTGTGTGTGTGTGTGTGTGTGTGTGTGTGTTTGTGCCTATGTTACCGTGTGTCTGGGAGTGTGTGTGTATGTATGAGTGTGTGTGTGAATGTGCGTCAGACTGTGTGTGTGTGTGTTTGTGTGCGAGTGTGTGCTTCTGTGTGTGTGTGTATATGAGTGTGTGTGTATGCGTATGCGTGTGTGCGTGCTTGTGTGTGTGTGTGTGTGTGTGTATGAGTGTGTGTGTATGCGTGTGTGTGTGCTTGTGTGTGTGTATATGAGTGTGTGTGTATGCGTATGCGTGTGTGTGCTTGTGTGTGTGTGTGTGTGTGTGTGTGTGTGTGTGTGTGTGTGTGTGTGTAAGAGTGTGCACGTGTATTTGACTATGTGTTGAGAAGACGAGATAGATAAAACAAATCGTATGTGCAGGTCTTAAACCCGAGGAGGGCCCAACCACCAGGGCGATGATAGTGACTGTATGTGCTGTGGGTGGAATGAGACATTTCAGTTCATGCGTCATTTAAACACTAAACCGCAGCACCGAAGGCAACCTCGCGTGGCGCAGTGTCAATGCCAAGGAGACTCTCACGCACCTGACTGAGCTTGTCCAAGTATAGGTCGGCGGCAGAGTTGTAGCTCTCCGGGCGAAAGTAGTCGTAATAGCTGACGAAGTACTCCACACGGTTGTGTGGAAACAGACCCGTTAGCTCGTGGTACAGCTGGGCGGCCAGCACCTATGGTGGCAGGAAACGAGGGGAAGCCGTAAGTCTCTGTCCGGTCAGTTATGATCAACATCCGACGGGACACTACGCAGCAAGCGCACGGTCAAGTGGATGGTGCTTATCATGGTTACTGTCAAACACGTTGACCTCGACGAAGAGGCGCAATCCATGCATAGGTCAGCCTTGCCAAAGTACCACAGACGGCGTGATATTTCAATACACGCAATGAAGCACAGAAAGTAATGCCTCGATTCGGCAACACGGTCAGAAGTATTCATATCGTAGGGGTGTGTGTTATTGGAAATGACATCTGAAACAGGGCACCGGAAAAAACCCGTCAGAAACGCCCATAACTAACAGCAGAACCTCCACGAGGACACTTGTGCAAAGGGTGAAAACCGACTATTTCTGAAAACTGTCGCAACGAGTTTCGGTTCCATAGGAGTTTTTGCAGACAGCGCGAATCAGCCAAGTGTCGTTGACTTTGAAGACAAATAGTCATAAGTACTATTCTTGGAACCATCTCCCTTTCCCGCCACTTTTTCCTCTGAGCCGCACCTTATTGGGCGCCAGCAGCAGCGTAGGACACTGGCAACCCTGGATGACGTGTCCCATGACGAAGGTTTTGCCAGTTCCGGTGGCCCCGCATAGGGTTTGGAAGCGCTCGCGCTGCTTCAGCTGCGCGACAAGCTGAGAAATAGCCTGAGGTTGGTCGCCGGTGGGCGTGAAGGTGGAGCTGAGCCGGAAGCGATGGGGGGTCGTCAGCGAATCAGCCGGCGCCTACGTTCCGAGAACGAGGAGCACAGAACATGAGGTGTTGACATGCTTTCTTTCGCAAAAGGATGGTAAATTGAGACAGCGCAAGCAGAAGGCGTCCACAAATGATCGGCACAATTCTACACACGACGGAGTAGCGCGAGGATTGGCACAAGCATTCTCAATGTCAACCAATCCCTTCCTATGTATACATACATATATTTTAGGGTTTATAATATGAACCCTTAACCCTAAATATATGTGGTAACAAGCTGACAGCAAATCAGCGGCAATTTTCGTCATTGTGGCATATCAACGTTGGGCAATGCTTATACATAGCAAGGTAGAGCTGCTACTAATTACATTTTGAAAAACAAATCAAAATCGCATCGCATCGCATTTTCGGAAACAGACTACGCTGAAAGTGTCGCTGAAATCCATCGCACCTTTACAAACACGTACCGCGGTCTCGAATATCTGAATACCTATATATCAAATGGAAGAGCGCCTCCGCCCGAATTAAAAAATATAATCAAATTAATTTTTGACAGCAAGGCACAACAAACAGGTGCCGATAACCGTATTATGGCGAGTACATAAACCGCGACGTACCACCAAGAACTGTTAATGACCACCGAAAAACCTAATCTAACAAAAACAATATGTGGAGCAAATGAACTGTCTTCGTTGTAATCGATCTTGTGAGGCCATCGTAAATCAATAATGCCTTTTTAAGAGCCGAAAGAAAAAACGAATGTATGTGTTTTTTTAGGGGGGGTTCAGCGTATGCCCGAAATAGAAACTTATGGCCCATCATTACTCAGTACTTAGTGCATTTCACATCCTTGGCCTATGCTACATATGTGCTTGTTGAGGGCATAATGATTTTAGGTTTTAGGGTTTTGAAAACCCATGCTCAGCAATTCTTTGTGGTTGACAGAACTTCGTAGTGCACGTGAAGCCATCCACTCTTCAAAATGGGGGACTCAAACATGGTGTGGTGTGGGGGGGGGCACCTAGAACACATCATAAAATGTGGTGGCCTGGATATCTAAATTGGGCGGAGAATACCAAGAATGATCGATCTGAACAGCAAAGCCAAATGTACACCAATCTGCAATATCCTACTCAATTAATTTGCTAAAATCTGTGTGTGTGTGTGTGTGTGTGTGTGTGTCCACTTATCATTGGCTCGATTGGGTTTTGGTACTACAAATGCGATATTTATCATTTGGAAAACAGATCGACATGGTGTACAGGCACTTATTAGGTGTATATTATAGGGATTAGGCACTTATTGGGATTGGGATTAGTATACATCTTTAACTACTGCGCATCGCTACGATGGGTACAGGAGCACTATTTCTTTGCTTACAAAAATATTGAGTGAGACACACAGGGTGTGTGTGCATAATTACAAAAAATACATAATGAGGGAGAAGAAAGTGCGTGTGTGTGTGTGTGTGTGTGTGTGTGTGTGTGTGTGTGTGTGTGTGTGTGTGTGTCCACTAATCATTGGCTCGATTGGGTTTTGGTACTACAAATGCTATGTTTTTTATTTGGAAAACAGATCGACTTGGTGTACAGGCACTTATTGGAATTGGGATTAGTATACATCTTTAACTACTGCGCATCGCTACGATGGGTACAGGAGCACTATTTCTTTGCTTACAAAAATATTGAGTGAGACACACAGGGTGTGTGTGCATAATTACAAAAAATACATAATGAGGGAGAAGAAAGTGCGTGTGTGTGTGTGTGTGTGTGTGTGTGTGTGTGTGTGTGTGTGTGTGTGTGTGTGTGTGTGTGTCCACTAATCATTGGCTCGATTGGGTTTTGGTACTACAAATGCTATGTTTTTTATTTGGAAAACAGATCGACTTGGTGTACAGGCACTTATTGGAATTGGGATTAGTATACATCTTTAACTACTATCGCTACGATGGGTACAGGAGCACTATTTCCTTGCTTACAAAAATATTGAGTGAGACATACAGGGTGTGTGTGCATAATTACAAAAAATACATAATGAGGGAGAAGAAAGTGTGTGTGTGTGTGTGTGTGTGTGTGTGTGTGTGTGTGTGTGTGTGTGTTGTGTGTGTGTGTGTGTGTGTGTGTGTGTGTGTGTGTGTGTGTGTGAAAAATAAGTATCACGACTATGGGCCTCCATGGAATAGTGAGAGACAAAAGGTTTGCGTATATGAAATACAAAGAAAAATTATTGCAAAAATACAAAGAACGAAAGGCAAAAAGAACTAAGGGCCTCTCGTAATAGATAAGGTGACTAACAGATTAAAAACAGTACTCCAATAACTACTGGGACACAATTTTTCACGGAATTGGTGATATCTTTCAGAGAATGTAAGGGTTAGGCAGCCGGCGCAAGCAAAGTCAAGCGGTAGAAGTTATTCGACTACACGGTACACAGAAAATAAATAACAACTGCGCTTTTCATTGCGCTGCCTCGATGAAAACGATATTGACAAGAGAGCTTCAGAATGGAGGGGTAACGAAGGGAACTAACGCCATGCAAAACATGTGAAATCAAGCGGCGGAAATCATCGTCGTGTAGCGGCCCCACCTCGTCGAGGTATTCAGGCTCGGCGTTCAAATCCGCCGCTCCGTCTTCCGAGCCCATTAGTGGCGACGTTGGCTGCGGCGAGGGCGCGGGAATCGTAGTCGGAAAGAATGCTTTAATAAGCGGCCGTAGAGTTGTTTCGTCAGCTGCTCGATTTCGATGTGCAGCTACGACAGCGCACAAGACCTCGGCGAGGCGGGCGAGATGGGCGGATGAGACGATGTCGGGCGCGTGGAGGGGTCGGCGGTCCTCCCACCACAGCAACGCACGGGCGAAGTCGTCGCTTTCAAAAGGACGGTCGGCTTTGAGGGCGTGCCGAGCACTTTCAAAACCAGTCAATCGCCGCTGCACGTCAAGCTGCAGCGGATCGTTCCGTTCATCTGTGCAGCACAAGAAGCGGGCGAGAGATAACGTGAGAGGCTGATTGGTCATTGAAATTCAAACGAAATATTACGCAAATAGTATGAAGCGCCATACGCGACGAGCTATGGAAGCCCAAGTAAATGGCACAAGACTAAGTACTCTTAGTTACCACAGCTCTGCATTTTCAAAAAGCATATCAGAAGTGCTAAACCCACAGCATCAGAGATCCCTTCCCCTTTGCATATTGCAAATCGCTGACTTTATAAAGTCAGCGACGGGACATTACTGACTAATCTGCTCGACCACGCACGCTCTCGTCCGAATCGTACATATCAAAGAATTATCACACACATACCGTGCTTAAACGCGCGGGACCGACAGAGGTGGCTAGCCCGCCATAAGAAGTGGCATACGGAGTGATCGACACGCTCCCGGGTGCGCGTTGACTGAGAATCTTTGCTCAATGCATAATTAGTTCGGATGCTGTATCTCAGCAGAAGATCCAACCACCAACCTCAGTGTCACACTATCGATACTCTGCCTATGTCGCCCGGTCCGGTAGGCGGTCATGGCAGACAACGGGTGCCACCACTTCGTTCAACGGATAGACTGCCCGCATATACGTACCACTAGAAATATGACGATTCACTTTGTTGACAACTAGATAACAACTTGACAGCCTTCAAGAGCTGGCGTCGAACCGTCGATCCATATCGAGTCGAAGGTCAACAAATGATGTATTGATCGTGCTGGAAAAGAATGAAGCCTCGTCAGGTGCTTTGCTGTGAAAATTGTTTAAGGTAAATGCAGCACTCGCTGTCTATACAACTCGATAGGCACTCACCCTCTTTCCCTTCCTCGAAGACTCGACCGTTCAAATCGGCGGTGCGTGATTTGTCGGACGATTGAAGGTGCGCATGCACGGCCCGCGCCAGACGCACCCCCACCCCGCGCACCGCCTGAAGCTCCACTACCGTCGCACCCCGCAGTGCGGCCTCGTTGCGAAAGTGCATCAGCAGCGCCGCCCGCCTCGCATTGCCGAGCCCCTTCACGCCGTCCAAGCAGCTGTCCCACAAGTTTTGAGGGGCCAGCGACCTGACGACACCACACACAAAGACATTCAAAAACGGCGGCTAAACTCACCCCAGAAAGCTAAAAATCGTCAATTCGGGGCGGAATTAACGGGTGATGATTTCAAAATAAAAAAGGTCGTGACGACGAAAATATAACATACCAAACGGTTCTGTACCTTAATGGCAAAAAATACATACAATCTTATAGAAAACATAATATGACATTACAGCTCTGTGGGTGCAGCTCCGCCGTTCAGTCGTGGCGGCACTCGACACCAAGTGCAAGTGTGAGTCAACACATGTTCGTCCAGAGTGCGTGAAACGTTATCATCCTTTCGCTGCCCGTGTTTCGCCGTGTTTTCGCCACATACACAAAGCTCGATCACGACTATCAATCGCATTCAAGCGGCGATATTTTCGGGGAGGAATGGGGCATGGCACTACCTGGCTGATGATTGGGTGGCATTACGATGGGATGTCTGCGAAATGGCGCCAGTGTGTATCGGAGGGTGTAGGGTTGACATAAGAGGTTAAGAGTGACACATGATGGGACAGCGCACTGCGTGCTGAAGTCTGAAACAGGTCGACCGGCAACCTCACATGATACGCCACAAGTAGATAGAGCAATGAAATGACGCTTAATTACAGCATGAAAATAACTTATCGGGTGCACCCAAGCAAGAAAAGGGATAGAGTAAGATAAGGTAGCTGGGGTGTACCGTAATATCCACATCAAATATATATCACACATATATAATGCGACGAAATGGGCATCATGAGACTGACAATCCTATTTTACAATTTATTTTTCGATATTTTATCTCTGTGGTAAGCAGGGAAACGGGGCTGGCTACCTGTGGCCGAGATTGGCCACCGCATGCGCTTCGTCCCGGGCGTGACGCAAAATACGCAACAGTTCAGAGGAGTGCGGCAGAGAGAGCGGGTGGCGGTCGTCCGGGAAGTAGACCGTCTCCTGCGCCTTCGCGAGCGCCACCACAGGTACGCCGTGCAGTGCCGTCCCTGCGTGTGTGTCACACAATCAAGGTCAGCGCCAATTAGGTGATCAAGGCAATTATGAAGCAGAAGATGCCATCCCCGCACGTCTCCACCTTTAGATAGCGACGTGCAGCTACTGAAAGAGAGGGCTTTCCCTCACTCGTCCATAGTAAGGGCTCTCAAATCAATGACATGTCGGCGTGGAAATTGATCGCGCTGCGTTTGTCCGTTCTGAGTTGCGATAATGCCGTCGCCCGTGAGTGTGTCAGTGCATGATTTGATAAATGCATCCTATCAGCAAAAATACCTTACATGTGCATCTTAAATTGAAAAATTGGGAGAAAAACTTAATCATTTTCATAATTATTTATCATTTTTCTCCGAAATGAAACAGTGCGCGCGGCAAACAAAGAGCAGTGACCCAACGATGTAGAGCAAGAGACACAGCATACGTGACACACCACTCGCACCCACAGGCCACACACCGAGTCACCGATGGCCACACACACACCCGCACACCATTTCAAACATCAACTATATTTGCACCTTCCGACCCTATCATTTGCAGACACCGCGCCTTAGGCGTAGGAGCCCATTATTGCGCGACGTGAGTTTGGGCGGCGGGGGCGATCCTCACGCGCACAGCGCGAGTTCCAAGGTGGCTAACCCTAGACCCTAAATAGCCACTTCATTGGATGAAAGGCGAGCTTGTAGCAATGCTGGAAAAATAATTTGCAAAGGTCATTTAAGAAAGACTCTCGTAAAATTTCGAAGGGGACTTTGCTTTCTTTCTGGAGGACATAATGCCAATCGCTAATTCAGCGTTTTGCCCGTCAACCTTTAACGCAAACGGAATAAGTTAAATATTTTCACAAATCCAAACTCCCCATTTCAGTCATACGTAGGGAAGAGCGGCAATAGTAAAGCAGCAATGGATTCACTGCTTCGCGCTATTTTCTTTCTTTCTTTCTCTTTTTCTGCCATGAAGGAGTAACAAATCACAGTGTAAATGTTTTCACGGGTTTTACTTTTTTTCATATATATGTGGAGTATTCACAGGCTAACAGTGAATTGCGGTCGTGTGCCAATCATCGGGTGAATTTACAATGATTTAAGTGTTTCCATTTTACAATCGCATTATTCCAACAAACATCTTATGAGTTCAGCACTTAACATCTTTCCGCCCTTTCACGGAGAACGCAAAATGATAATACATCATTTACACATCATCAGTTTGCGTTTCAGATGGACCACTGCTTCGCTGAACCTTCCCATCACCCGCGAAAGATGGCCTTTGGTTACGCGTCATAAGGATTACTCTTTGGGCTCGCCGTGTTACGTCCTCAACAGCATCATTCACCGGAATGCAGGTAAAGGACCCAACATTTAATACTTGCAGTCAATAATTTAAGGGGTTGGGCACTGATTCACCCTTTTGTTCAATGCAATTCGGCCTGTTTTTCTGTTTTCAGTTCTTTCTCGCCACCGCTGAGGTGTCTTACCCTTCGGAGACCTTTGAAGGTGCATACTCTTATGAAAAAGATAAAATGGCTATACAACAAAGACACAACTTCACATTCTTGTTCGAAGGGCTCGCACGCACCTCCGCAGCCCTTCATGACGAATTAGCATATATTCCCGGTTGCTACTTTCACCTTTCTCATCAGATTAGGTATCAAGACGCAAGGTCAATTTTAGGGTTTCACGCTCACTATTTGTTACACACTTTTGTTTGCTTTGGTATTTTACTCCATGTAACATCAACTCCACATTAGTCTCTACTTCAATCACTGCCTCAAGTTGATCGTTTTGCGGGTTGCAGCAGTTTGGAATAGTACCCTTTCCTCTGACGCATCGATGGAATGCAGTGTTGAGACTCATATAAAATTTGTCAAACTCGCACAGTCATCCCTTTTTCAAGGATGCCTATCACCTATCCCTATCCAACCTTCAAATTCAATGTAGCAACGCTTCGGGCTGCTTACGTATGACATATGTTATCTCACACTCTTGCTTGATACTAATCATTTAACACACATCGAGCACCCTGGCGTGCAACCTTTTGAGGGCGACTAAATCAGTTGAATGTATTTCACAATTTCTTTTCCTGGAGGCCTGATGGCGCAAGATGAGGCGATGTTATTAACCGCCGAGTTCCGAACCTCGCCCCCTCCCAGAGACGAGAAAAGACGAGGATGGGGGAAAGGAGGAAGAGGGGTTTTTGCGTGAGGGAGAGTGTGTCTATGTGTGTATGTGTTTTGAGGGGACCGTGTGCATTGGTGAGAGAGAGAGAGAGAGAGAGAGAGGGAGAGGGGGCGGGTGCTTTTGAGATAGAAAGAGAATATTGTTGTTTTTGAGAGAGGGAGAGAGAGGGAGAGAGTGAAGGGGTGGGGTGTGCGTGTGTGTGTGTTTGAGTGTGTGAGAGTGAGAGAGGGCGGGCGGGACGAGGCTGCACACCGTGGAGGGCCTTCATCACGGACGACAGCTGCCCCCGACCGCCATCGATCAGAAAAAGGTCCGGCCTGCAGCCCGCAGTGCCCGTGCTACTGCTCCCCTCCCCGACGCCCTCGTAATGCTGCACCCGACACCGCATCGCCTCCGCTAAAGCGGCGCAGTCATCCGTCGCCGACTCGCGCGTGACCGCGATGCAATGATAGTTCTCGAGGGAGGGGAGGGCGCCGAGGAGCACAGCTCGCCCCGCCGCTGCGCCCTCCCCTCGGAGGTGACTCACGTCGTAGGCTTCGATATGCCAGGGGGGGGCGGGCAGTGCCAGCGCGGTTTGCAGCCCGTGCAGGGCGTCAGCCCTCCCCGCACCGCTCCGCACCCCTTCGCTTGCCGCCACCGCCCAATCGCACCACTCGCCGTCCTCACCGCTGAGCACCTGCCACACCCATCACAATCACAGCGGCGCTCCGTCAGATCCACAAATAACTCAACCACATAAAATGCACAGGCTCACCAACCAAGCACGTAAATGCAGAGAGTCCACAGAGAAATTAGTAAATTCACGTATAGGCACAGATATTCTCAGCTACACACACGCGCGCGTACGCACACACACACACACACACACACACACACACACACACACACACACACACACACACAAACACACACACACACACACAAGCGCACAGAAGAGCACACTCGCTCAGTAACCCTCTCACATATACGCACTCACACACACAAACACACGTGAGCCTATTCACACACACTCACACCCACGCCCACAAACGTGCAGACGCGCACACTCACTAATCAAACACACACACACACACACACACACACACACACACACACACACACACACACACACACACACACACACACGTAGGAACCCAAGTATGCGCACTCACACCACCACCACCACCACCACCGACACCACCACCGCCACATTTCGTTTGCACCAAGCCAACAAATAGTCGAGTCTGTCGCTCTCCTTTGCAGTCAGCGTTTTCACATACTAACATAGTGTCCGTATTGTTGTCTCACTACAAGAGAAACAGGAGTTACTGACAGTTCAAGCCTTGAGAATAGTGAGCGTTGCTGCGCAAGTGAAAGGCAATGATATCGAAAGGATATGCAGTGTCTAAGGGGTCGGCTGGACTGAATCTGATACTACAGCAGGAATATCATTAATAATGAGTTTGAAAAATAATTTAAGTCATCAGTAATATCATTAGTAGAATATTGTGTGTGAATATTCAACTTCACTGATTCCTGAAACATTGATATTCTCATTTTCACCTTCTTCGCAAGGACCGCCGTCGCCGCAGCATGGTCTCCTCCCGCCAGAGCATCCCTCAACACCAGAGCTCCGTCCCCGCGATCGCGACTCGTGAGCGGCGCCACTATCCGTGCCGCTAGACCCACTGCGTCAAAGTTAGCTGATTTCCTGGTGGACAACAAGGCGGCGTGGAACGACATGAGCGCGACCGCCTCTTCGACCGCGCGCGACGCGGCCAACAGTCCGACGCAGTCTCGTTCCCACCGCCTGCCCCCATCCTGCGGCTCCGAATCGAATGTACCCGCTTCCAGCGCAGGTTCCACCGTTGCGGAGCTAGGGATGGGGAGCGAGGACGCAAACGTACTACGGCTGAGTGAGGATGGTAGTGGGAACGGCGACGGTCGGGAGAGCTGTCGCTGGGTTAACGGCACTGATGGCGGCGGTGCTGGCCTCCCTCGCACCACTCCTCGTGGATCCACCCCGGAGAAGCCGCGGCGTACGGCAGCTCGCGAGTAGTATGTCATGATGTGGGGGGGCAACGGGCCTAACGGGACTGCACTCGGGTAGCTAGGTATCCGCTGTCGCCTGCCGCTTCAGAGTGACGCCTTCGACTGGTTCAGCTGACATCAGCGGTCGCCAATTGCTGCGACCTATGAATTTTCGGTTCTGTCTCGTAAATTTTTCTTACTTACAAACATTAATAGCATAATGTTATTGGATTTATTTCCGCGATATGACGAAAAAATTTCCCCACTGCTTGTGCTTCTTGCCATCTATCGGTTCAAGTTATGCGGGGTGCGTTCTCATCGGCGGGTGTTGACATGTCGGACGATGCGTGGGCCACTGCTATTGCGGACCATTTCACTCGATGCGGCGGAGATGCTTCGGTCCACACCGCTCACTCTTGGTTAGTGACGGCCCTTGCGGAAATCGTCTCCGAGGTTCGTGGCGCACTCGGGGTTGGCGTCGAGGTCCTCACAGATCCCACGATGTTAGTTCAACTCCCCAACGGCAACGACGGTCTCCCGCGGATGTGGGTGTCTTGCACTATCGCGGCATCCGAGGCTCAAAACTTGCCCTTGATGCCGTGGTTTCCGGTTTGTTCGGCGTTTCTAGCCCCCCGTCACCCGAAGTCGCTCTCCGCCATGCTGAGAATGCCAAGTTCGAGAAGTACTCGGAGGGGGTGAGGAGTCGGCCCGACATCCGTTTCATTCCCTTTGCAGTCACGGAATTTGGTACTCTTGGCGGCCACGACACGGCTTTCTTGACGGAGCTAGCCAAGCAGGCAGCCGCATCTAAAGGGATGCATGTGGGCAAGTTGCTGGCCTCTTGGCGTCGAAAGGTCTCTCTCGCCGTCCATGTTGCTCACGCGGACAACGTCTTGCGCAGTTTGTCCGCCGCTGCGGACGGCGTGGAGGCCGCTTTTTCCCCGGCTTGGATACCTTCTGCTGCCACGGCGCTCTTCACCCGCGCCATGGGCCGCAAGCGTCCCCGTGCTTCCTCGAGCGGCGCGTGAGGCACCGCTTGTCGCCTCCACGTGTTTCTTTAGTTTAATCCGCTAGGCTTGTGCACAATGTAGTGCTTTCCTTTTGCCGTGCTTTGGATTCCGTTATCCTCTTGTCATTCTTGCCCTTTTGTTTCTCCTCCCACTGTCCGTGCACATCTTGTTCTTCTTGTAACCAATATCATATATGACGAAAAACAATCCATCATCATAGTATTATAAAAAGAGTAATATGCTGATGTCGGATTTGTGGTTCTTTGTCGCAGAGGCGCGGAAGCGACACACTTTCAGCCAGTGCGAATAAGCTCTTATCGATATTGGGTATATGGATACCGCCCGTACCGATAACTCCAAGGACGCGTGAGGACCGTAGCATCTACGGATACTCCGCTTGAGCTCATTGAGGTTCCAGTCACACCTTTTCCTAAGGGTGCTCCGATTAGACGTGTTGTCTTACCCCCCCCCCCCCCCCCACTTCAATTTTACCCCCCGCCCCCTCCTCAACTTTATTTGTATGGATCCTCTTGTACTTCAGCAATATAGGCATGCTGGCTAGTTCAAAAATGTCACTTCCACAACTTTTTAACTAAAGCAATGCATACATAAAGGCCCTAGGCAAGCAAGAGTGAAAAGGGGGTGGGGCACTTTGTGGAACCATGAGCATATTACATTATTAAGGATGGATATTATAGTACTTAAACATTACAGACCTAGCTAGTGGCCATTATATTAGGTCACTTGGACATGTTTTTGGGTCAAGCAATGCGTGATTATGTGGAGAGGAGTGTAGTAAGTATGTCATACGCAAGCATAAAAGGGAGAAAAGGTGTGGCACGTTTTGGAACCACGACCATCACCATCATTGAAGCCCTCAGCGGAGGAGAGTGAAATAGTCCCCAAGAAACCCATCCCACACACCACGGTAACGATAAACCGTACCTCCAAAGCCGGTGCAAACGCTACGGGAGCCTTCTCGGGACTCAATGCTACTACATGCCGACACAATATCGTCTTCGCCTCTTTCGCCATGGCTACCCACGGTGCGAGCCTGCTAGGAGGATCGCAACGACTCTTTTCCCCTAACGTCCGGGCCACCTTCCTTTCCCAAGCCACCGACAAACGAAAGCGACTGCATAACTATTTACGCCAACTGCGACCGGACCACCTTGCTATCAGCGCCATCGGCACAAACCGACCTTACCACCTGTCCGCTCAACCGCACCGCGTGGCAAGGGACCAAAACCACCAAACAACCCCGACAGCCTACTAATCGCTATGGAGGTAGATAGCTCCCATCGATATAGTTACTCTACCCTCCCTAGCCTCATAATGACAACGACGATTAAGATGATTGGCAACGCGTTACCAACATGCGCAGACGGTAACCCCACACCGATGGGCGCTCACCTTGGAGCTCTATAGCGGACGTACGCCTACTTGCGCTACATGCAGCTATCCGATCATCGGCCCCGTAAATCCGACAGCTCCTCGAACACGAATTCCTTGCCATGCCATATGTTGAGTGCCTCCTTCCCCGACATGTGAGTGGTAACATAGGTCGCCTAGACCAAGGCCCAACGACATCCGCGGCTCCTCTCCCCGCTAATCCCTTCACCAAGTAAAACATCTAGCCTAGCACCGGCCCTCTTCCATGTCGCGGAAGGCGACAACTCCACCCTAATGCAAGCTCGTCTACATACCCGCCGAATGCACCTCCAACCACGGCCCACTCAGCAAGGGTGGGCTCAAATAACTGCCTGCGCCCCAACCACAGCTCTAGAAGGAAGCCATCGGTATGACGTCTCTTACTGCCCCAACCGTTATCTCCAAGAGGAGGTGCCAATATAGAGCTATGAAAAGGAAGGAGATAAGCATGAATGTTCCCTAGCAAGGCGAACGGAGTTAGCGATAAAACTTTTTCAAGGATGTTTTTTTTTCATAGGAGATTATGAGGATTTCGATACCAAACTTTTACTCTCAGCACTATGTAATGCAGCGTATTCCATCTTCCGGTACAGCCAAAAGTTGATTACACTCCCATGTACGGTTTCACTGACTTAGTACCAAGGAGTATGCAGAAGTAGGAATACCGGCCTAGATTTTTTTTTCTAATTTCTCCCTATATGGTTAACGCATGAAGGGCCTTAGATAGGAGCCATACAAAGAAAAACTTGTTCATACAATATTGTAAATCATTTTCATTTTCACAAATAGGAATTCCTATGGGAAGATCACGACATTCACCTATTATCATGGTGCCCGACACGACGAAGCCCCCTTTGCGGACACTTCCTTACTAGCAACCGCATGGTCGGCAACCGCCCAAATATAACTGGCCTACTCCAAGACCGCCATGATAGCGCGTTGCAGTTACTCAACTCCCTCATTGAGACATCCAATGGCGGCGGTAGATGAGACAATTTGCACAAATTTTGGGAATAAACCGAAAAAGAGTTTCATACCAATTCTGAATTGAGCCTTTAATTGACGCATGTGCCACATACCATTCCTCTCACAATATAGTCTCGAGAATGGCGGACACAAACTAAGGTAACCACTCCACCGTCCCCAACACCCCTACCATCATACCACCCCATATTCTCCCTATGGAACTCCTCCCTCAAGCACGCAAACCTTACTTCATCCGACTTCTAGAACTAACCTAAACCTCAACCCCAACCGGCAAGTGCAAACTAACATTAATCTCCTCCATCATAATCGGGCAATACAAATGCTGCACATACTCCAACCTCTCTCAAATTGCGTCTAGCATCAAGATGAAATACACTCCCCTAGTAAAAGTCCTCCAGCTTAATTGGCCTAGGACCCAAATAATTATTCTCCCTAAAGTTACGAGTCGCACATGCTCTCGACATACTTAAATCACTCCCAGCACCACTACTCTTCTTACCCTACGAATATACCCACATGATAAAACAAAATACCCAGTTGCACTCGCGGTATCTTTTATAGTTCACATACTACACATCCACTCCAAGCATTGAATGCTTGAAATTGAAATTGAAATAGCATTACAAAAACATCGGCAACCTATACGGACTGTTGTCTAACGGCCATCAAATACTCTGTCATCTAGGGCTTTTAGGAGAACGATTGGGCCGCATACTTATCGACCAAATACACATGTCGACACACCTCTCTCCCATGGGTGTGTGCCCACGTTCCTCGGAGGTAAAAGAACTGTAAGCAACCGCACCAATTGCCACAGTCACCCAGCCTCTAAGCAAGAAAAACAGAAATAATTTTATAATCAAGAAAAACAAAATCTAAAGATAATCCCGTTGTCAAGAAATGCAAAATGGAACTGATGCCCGACATTCACGATGCACGGCCCGCTCCCACCGAACCGGGGTGCCGAACGGCCTAGGCCAATCGGCGTTCGAGAGGGGCGATGGGCCGGCCCAAGCTAGCTAACGCGTGAGTGACTTCGGTTTTGGCAGAGATAGGAGGGGAAAAGACTTGCGAAAAAACCCTCCTCACGTAGTCGGTCGTCCACCCCACCGTCATCCCGCAAGCCCCGTCCCAAGGTCGTTACCGCACCTCACCTCGCGACTTTCTTTTTCTTCCTTGTCGAGGCCCCCCGTCACCTCGAGGGCATGTTAGCACTAGCATCCCGTTATTTAAAAATTGAAATTGAAATTGTTCACAACATGTGCCGGCAAACAGGACCGACTGTTGTCTCTCGGGCCACTCTACTTTGCCATTCAGGACTTTTAGCAAGTTGGGCCCGGGTCTCTTCGACCAGGTACAACACCTATTGACACACCTAGCTTCACTGTGAGTCGACGTTCCTCGGGAATTTAAAAACTGTAAGCAATTGCAGCAATTGCCACAGCCCCCCCGCCTAAGCAGTCACAGCGTAATAATTTTGTAATCAAGGAAAACAGATATAAAAATAAATCCACTTGTCGAGAAATGCAAAACTAAACTACTGCTCGACCTTCACGATGCTCGGCCCGCTTCCACCGAGCCGGGGTGCCGACCGGCCTCGGCCGGTCGGCGTTCGGGAGGAACGCCGGGCCTGCCTAATCTAGCTCCCGCGTGACTTCGGTCTTGCCGAAGATAGGAGGGGAAAGGCTGGCAAAAGACCCCTCCTCGCGTGTTCGCTCGTCGACCCCGCCGCCCCATCCCGGAAGCCCCGCCAAGGTCGCCGCCGCATCCGCCGACGCGGAGGTCCTCCTTGTCGAGGTCCCCCGTCACCTCGAGGGCAGGTGGGGGGGACCGAGACACACAGACATAGAAAAATTGGGCGCTCCTGCCTCCGCACCTGAATTTTCCCCGCTCATTTCCCCGGTTTGTTCTCTGTCTGGTACCCGGGTACCTGTCAAGTAGTCCGGCATGCGTCCGTACCCTCCCCCCTCTGATCGCGCGTCCACCTAGCAGACTTTGTTGAAACAGGGGCCTCCGCGCTCACCCGGGTCACCCCGCAAGGGTCTCGTCTATCCGGTAGTGGGTATCGAGGAGGGGGGGGGGTCAGGTCACCATAGCCGGATCCGTCGGGCCGCGGGTGCACGGAAATTAGTAAAGAACCATCCGTACGGGATTTTCCAGCGGCGCCGACCCGGAGGGTCGTCGTCGCCAGATCTTGTCGCTCCTTCCGTCACGACTGGCCTCCTTGCCGCCCAAGCTTACTCCTCCCCCCGGGAGATGTATCATGTCGGCGTGGCGGCTCGCTAGTGAGCGCCCTACCCTGGTGTTGCTCCCCAATTAGCTCGACGCCGGGTACTGACATTAGCTTAATTTCTAAAAAGCCCTCCGTACAGGGTTTTCCGGCGGCGGCTGATCCTAAGGATCGCCGCCGTCCCACACAGCCGCTCCTCATCTTGCGACCGGCCACCGGCATGTGCCATGTCATACCTCACCCCCTGGGAAGTGTCGACTGGCACAAGGCTCGTCGGTGGCTAGCGAGCGCCCTTTCCTGGCGCTGCTTCCCGGCTGGCCACCACCAACTCCAACACCCGCCTCCCACCGCTGATCCGGCCGTACCCTCCTCGCCATCAAACGATCTTGTAGTACAAGTCCCACCCCCTCGAGGTAGGACAATTCTTAGTAGTATCTATATGCGAAAAAACATATCGGACGGGCCGAGCGGGAGATCTTGGTGCCGGTATCGCACAGAAATTATTTTTTCAAAAGCCCTATGTACATGGCTTTCCCTACACCTGCTGATCCCGCGGATCGAGCTGTCGGCCCTCTTAGCCCCCTACCGTGCCAGGCCTGGCACGGCTACGGGGTTTCCAGAGCCCACCACGGGGAGGTGAGGGGATGCCGACGGGCCTGCGAGCGCACCCCCCTCCGGGGCCGCCGCCGCTGCGCCGCCGGCGGGCGCCATCATCCCGTTATCTAGTGCTTATGTGCAGGGCATATTTTCGTCATCTTAGTACTTGGTACTATGCTATTAGCGGTACTCTATTTCCATGTTAGTGGCGGTTGCCGGCCTTGCCGGTGCCTTCGCCGTCCTCCATCTCTCTCCTCTCACTTCTCTATTCTACACACTCGGCCCCCTTATGGGGCCGGCATGACCCTACGTTTAACTATCCGTTTCCATCTCCAGCATGTTATGGGCCCTCTGCCAAGCTACACAAGAGAAGAGCGTGCGTAAAGCGCTGGCGCCACGCTAGTCCTACCTCCCGCCAAGTAAAAAAGGCTAGAGCGTGTGTAAAGCGCTCGGTGCCACGCTAGTAATTCATCGTCCAGTCGACACTACGCTTCGCCTTCGGGTTGGTTGTCCGTGAATATCCTACCACCTCCTACGTAAACATGAGAAAGAGTGTGTGTAAAGCGCCCGGCGCCATGCTCGCCCCACCCAATTTTCAGCCTCACCCATCCTTCAACCTATAGATGCTCTCGACCGGATCTGGTTTTTAAACTGACCCGCGAAAATTCGGCCCGCTTGTACTTTAATTAGTACATTTAATTTTTTTCCCGAGGCAACGCCGCAACGCTTACCGGACATAGCGAGGATCTAACATTGTCCACGCCTCCACGGGGGGAGTCAACACGAGCAACGCCCGTTCATACTTTTGTGTGCCTACACGCTAATGACTGCCTTGTTGGCTTTGCTCCTTTCTCGCCGGTCGCTCTCATGCGTCGGCTAATCCGCCCGTGGGCAGTTTTCCTCGATTAATGTCCGAATATTACACTCCATAGTACATTTGGAACCGTTTCTGTCGGCAGCTCGCCGGTAGTTCCACGTTAATGTGAGCATATGTCGCTACACCTACCCGGCTTGAGACACGCGCTACCATCACAACGCATACGACCAAGAAGACGACTTCCTCTAGACAAACTTGGACGACTGCAAGACCTCGGCTACCTTGAGGGCATGTTAGCACTAGCATCCCGTTACCTAGTGCTTATTTACAAGGCATATATCTGCATGCTTAATAATTAGGGCTAGGCTACTAGCGGTACTCTATTTTTCTATCAGTGGCGGTCACCTGGCCATGCCGGTGCCTTCGCCGGCTGCCATCTCTCTCCTCTTACTTTTCTAGTCTCCACACCCGGCCCCCTTCTGGGGCCGGCACGAGCTTACGTGTAACTATCCGTTTCCATATTCAACAAGGCATGTTGGGGGGGACCGGGACATCAAGATTTATAAAGCTAGCGCTCCTGCCGAAGCGCTGAAAAGCTTTGCCCGCCATTTCCTCGGCTTTCTCCATACTAGTAACCGTGTACCAGTTGGACAACCAGCCAACGATCGTACCCCTCTTCCACCGTTAGCGCGTCCGTTAAACACCATTATTTCGAGTGCGAGCCTCCGCGCTTCCCCGGTCTCTCACTCTCTAACATGAGATGTGCTTAGCGATAGTGGGTAGCGGTGGGGTAGCCGGGTAGGGCAGGGTCACAATTGCCGGACCCGAAAGGCCGCGGGGGCACAGACATTATTCGAAACCCACCATACATGGTTTTTTAGCGGCAGTTGATCATAAGGATTGCCGCCGCCAAACCTCGCCGCTCCTCCCGTCGCGACAGTCCTCCTCGCTGTTGGTGTCGTCCCCCCCCCCTTGGTTTTTCTCGACGTCAACATGTTGGTCGACGAGTAGGGAGCGCCCTTCTTAACCTCTACGAAAGAAGCTAAGGCGGGATCATGTATATAAAAAACCACTTTAACATTCGGATGTTGCAACATGCCAATCAAAACGCTCGATTTTGTACCGAAATTCGCCGCCGCGCACCGCCCCAAGCGAAATGAACACTTATTCAAAAAATGCGGTACAACATGTCGATGAACACTGCGATTGTTGTTTAGGAGCCCGCCGCCTTTGCTAATGCACTAGTGGCTTAATCTTGGATTGGAACCAGTCTCCAAAATTCATTTGCTCCAATTCCTGAGATAGATTAGTACAAACTAGAGAAACCACTTAAAGTCCCGTCGAAGCAGTAAATCAGCACAATATCAAAGTACACTCTTCCAACAAAGTCCGTTACTAGCGGCACGCATTTAATTACCCGACACACCCCACCGCGATTGCCATGCAAATAAATTAGGGGGGTAGAATTCTGATTTGCATACAACAATACACGGCGCGTTGTTCAATGACATGGGCACCTCTACCGTCACGCCCCGATTATTGTGGGCATACATGTTTGGATTTGCAGCCCTTATTTTCGGGCCGAAATTCGTGCATGTGCAGGTTATGTACGCCTCTATGCTTAGCTCGGTGCACGTAGTGTCGCGACAAGCAAGGAGACTACTCTACAATGAGTTCTCAGCATGTTTGCACAATTGCACTGCTATCCGCCGAGTGTGTTGCGCCCGGCCGTCAACAGGGCGGCGACACCGAGAATGACATGTCGTGAACACTTGGTTTTCTTGCCACGTGCCGGGAAGTACAAACAAGAAGCACGGGCTAGGGGTCTAGTGGGCTTGTGGGACGGTTCGCTTGCAGTGTGAGCACCCTGGCGCGCGGATCGTTGGCCTTTGAAGCTTGCGCATCGACGGGCGTGAAAAATGGCGGGGGGCTTGCGAAAAACTCTAGCACGGGCTTTTCTGTGGCATGCGGCAAATGGTACGGCACCATGCCATCATACGGCATGAAATGGGCCACGCCGTGAGTAGAAGAAATACAGAGCGCTGATTATTGAGCGTATTGGCGAAGCGAGTGTGCGGGTGCCACATGTCGAGAGGTTAATAGCCCCGCCTGAATGTGGCATGTTTTAAAGCCCTGAAAACTTTTCTTGGCTGTAAGAGGGCCTGGATGACGTAAGAAGTTAAATTTGACGCGACCGGCCGGGCTTGCTGTTGCAACTTAGTTTGCTTTAATCGAACACCGTACGACAAAGTTGAGGGGTTTTAAGCCTACCAAGTCATGGTTTTTCGCCCCCCACACAACCCAAATCAAGCATTTCAACGGCACCTGCCATCACACCCACGTGCTCCTATGTATGCGGGCACCATGCTGGGCGGATCATAAAAACCGAATGTTGTGTCGCCGATATCAGGAGAATTCACCACCAAAAGTGTAGAAAACCCGAATTCCGGGGCGCCCGAATCAGGGTATGCCCAAAAATCGGGGGTGGACCGTAAACCCTAAAACATCGGATAGTAGCCGTGACGGGCCCCATTTGTGCCCCGCGTCCTCCTTTGCTTCTCCGTCAACACAAATTTCGGTCCGCCTTTTCAACGAGCTAAAGTAGAGTTAAACCCTGGACGCCTACATGAACATGAACACCCGCCCTATGCGAAAAGGCCTATTTCTCTAGTAACGGACTTTATGGGAAGAGTGTAGTATTGCTTGTCTAATCCTGAAACTGCTCTAAAATGCAATAACTATGGCACTATGCATATACACGATACGCGGCCTGCTCGCCACCGCTAGGAGGGCTAACCGACTAAGGGCTTAACATGCAACAAGCCCCCCTCCCCCCCCCCCCAACTGGAGTTACGAGAACTAGTATCGTAACCATAGTGCTCATCTTCGTCTATACAGCTTCAAAGAAATCACCTTACATGGCAGCCCAGGGGCAGCACATTACCGCACGCACACACACACACACACACACACACACACACAAACACACGGGGATACATACGCTACTTTGGACTCGTATTGTTGTATTCCGCGATCATAAATCCTCAGTGTTGCTGTGAACGGGAGCATATGGCCCCTCTGGCTGGTCCAATCTAGCAGCTGATACCAAATACCTTTGTGCAAATCGTTTTGAGCGTAGCACTTCCACAGCGCCCTCTGCGATTCCATGCGGCACAATTTACCTGTGCGTCAATGCGAACAATGTATTGCTGCAGGGCGTGCATTCCTCATGTATGGAAGACTCGACATCCTATGTGATATTCGTATATGATAGCTAATTGAAACCCTTGTCATCAGCGGGCAGTCGGTTACAGATTCAGCAGCGACGGTATAAACCGGCAGAAAAGTTCATCAGCTGATCACGTGAGATCGGGAGCCTGATGCAACTTAATCCATCTAGAAAAAAAATGTGCTTTTAGCTTTTGTAGCACCACAATGACTCGCCTGACGATTGTTGCCACAATCGAGTTCATCCTCTCTTGCAACTAGCGTGTTGTTGTTCCGACTGCCAGATCCTTCAGACCGCTCGGGATGCCTTCCATTTGTAGCATCACATTCCGCCGGAAGGGGGTGGCATCCTGCGCTGCGATGTTTTGATGACTTGTTGAGGTCATCATTACTATGGCGACGTTGAATTGGGTATTGCCCAGAGTGCTGTTGGGGCAGCTTCGCATGGTGATCATCATTCACTTGGCTTCTTGAGCGCTCAGCAGCATGCTGCATCTGCGCGCGAGAGTATTCGCCATAGGTATTTCCTTGCTCGTAGTTTGGCTTCCCGTGTTCATGATTAACTTGCCCATATACATTATTGTCACTGGGGACGATAGTTGGGGCGTTCATTGTGGCGGGCGAACGTTGCTCATCTATCACACTGTTGTTCTTGCTACTATTGGCAAGTTGGCTGCTGCCTTCTGTGGGTTGGCCGTAGGGGTGGTGGTAGGGCTGGTGTTTGATGTACTTCGGCGCGGTGT
Source organism: Tetraselmis chui (assembly GCA_026401115.1). Lineage (NCBI taxonomy): Eukaryota > Viridiplantae > Chlorophyta > Chlorodendrophyceae > Chlorodendrales > Chlorodendraceae > Tetraselmis > Tetraselmis chui. The sequence continues at coordinate 35,594 of JAPMLY010001692.1, forward strand.
CGATCCGAAGATGCAGCCAGGGCACAGCACGGCCGTCGGTGTTGACCCAAAGGTGCATTCCGGGACATTCATCCAAGACCTTCAACACACGCTCCGCGACGACCCGCCAAAGCTCTCGGACCTGTTCTCCGGGAGCTTCGCGAAGAAAGGTCGCAAGAGTGCCATACGCTGATGCCCTTGCCCCTTTCGCATGGCAGGGCACGACCAGTAACGCGTCCTTCCCCAGATTGAAAAACGATTTCACAATTGTCGTGCCGCGTCCAGAATAAAGGTGTTCGTCAAAGAGTTGGGAAGACACTCCCCTCCTCGAAAACGTGTCTCCAGCATCAATAAGCACGCACTCGAATGGCAGGTGGAGACCTTCCATACCAAGCAGCGGGGTCGTCTCGAAGAAGAACGCCGTGAATGACACGTCCCGCAAGACTGTAATGAACAAGTTAAGAAAGTCGTCGTCATCACCCGCAGTTCTTATCCCGCCCCGTGGCGCACGCTGTTGTGGGCTATGATACGGCGGGTAACACAGCAGGGCGTGAAGAACCTGGTGGCGGCACAGGCACAAATGAACGTGACGTATACAATACAGACGCACAGATACAACAACAGGTGCAGGCCTCTACTACTATTTACTGCCGCCGCGCACGTCGATAAGGAAGCGGAATAATACATCGCTGCTGGTTTATTGTGGGAGAAATGAAGGGCCTGCTGACTGACCTGGTCCCACGTCATCTGTTCCGGTCTCGACGACGCAGGCTGCAGCTCCTTATCGGTGACGCCAACGTCTCCAGACCCGATGCTCCTGTGAGCATAGAACTTGAAACGTATCCAGCGAGCTCCTCGAGGTTGCTGGGGCTGTACTGCTTGAGACAGGGCCTCGTATAGGCCAGAACGAGACTGGAGGCAAGACCTTTCACTTTCCAGTTCCGTATGGAGGTCATTGTGATGATACGGACTGTTGGTGTGAGTATCTTCTTCAGCCATGGTCTGTCGTGTAGAGGAGGCGTGCTGGTAGTACTTGTCTCCAGCTTTTTGTGTTGGCTGCTGCTGCGTCGGCTGCTCTTCGCACGGGTGGCGCAAACGGCCACCAAATAGCATCGGATCAGTCGATCACAGGGTAACGGCGTATCTAGTAGGGACGCTGGAACTATGGCAGCGGGGAGATTTGTGGCCCTTGGCAGGAGAGAGAGAGAGAGAGAGAGAGAGAGAGAGAGAGAAAGCAGTAGCGGGTGGCGAGACGAATTGCTTGAGTGCAGGATTATATATGTAGGCGACGAGCTGAGCACCGACGTACCGCCGCTGTCACCCGTATAACATATTTACAGGTGCACTTCCGCCCCCGGCCCGCGTCCATCGCCTGCTTGAACCGACAAAAAGTATAAAGTACTGATATTTCTGCAATGCATGCTGTGCTGGGCTACCATTTGATGAGGCCACCAGGCAAAAAGAAGAAAAGAGGAAAAAACCTAAGCCCGATAAACAGGAAGGCATGCAACAGCATCAGTAGAACCATTTGCGATACAGCAGGTACTACCGTATCTCAATGCCCGTATTTCATGCAAAGGACAATTCATACAATAAGCGCAAGCGCTTCAATATATTAAAAAACATCACCACGTAGCGATCATCATCATCGCTACGCGGATGCCCGTACTGGCAGAGGTTTCATCGCTGTCTAGTCCGCTGGATGCCTGAGGCTTGAAAGTAGAACCATTAGCGATACAGCAGGTACGTACATCAGGATACTCAATCAAGCTGAAGTTTAGAAAACGAAGTCGACTTTTTATTTCCGAAAACCCGTACATTTTAAAAGTCGATTCGCCCTCGTACGGGGTTTAGAAAACAAAGTCAACCCCAAAACGTACCACGGACTTTGATTCGGACTTTGTTTCAAGCCCAAAATGAAAACAAAGTCGGGCGACTTTGTTTTCGTTTCGAAGTCCGAAACAAAGTCAAAAACGAAGTCGTGGCTGTACATTACGACATGTGTGCGCGCGCGACCGGTAGCATGGCCACCCGCACCGCCCGAACACCAGTAGGCGACTACATCCGCAAGCCACGCCTCCACCTGTGGAAGGGGTCCACAGGCCTCGCTTGCTAGAATGGAGCGGGCGAACGTGCCGGAGAATCCTCTGCCGCAAGAGCTTCTGGCACTGCTCAGCTCGATGTCAGCCGAGCAGCGGGCGGCCGCCCTCTTTCCGTCCGGCCCACCCCGCGCCGCCATCCCGTCCACACCTAGCCAGGCTGTGGCTGGCACGGACTCTGGCCAGAACACCGAGCGCCCCGAGGGATCTGGCTTATTTCCCGCGACCGAATACGGCGTGGGCTCGGTCAACAAGCGTTGAGGCCAGCAACGCCGTCCTCCTTCCAGCAGTATTGGCGTTGTGCGGTCTCGGCCTTACGCTTCCGGCCACGCGGCTCTGCAATGTTCTCAGCGTGCTGCCTCGCCTTGCGCGACGCAACGGCTGCCGCTGCCAGTGTCATAGCCAGGGCAGCTACGACAACGAGAAGTAGAAGTTTGCGTTTGTTGGTGGGGTCGAAGTTGTGAGTTGCAGCGGCGCCATCGCACAGCGCCGCAAATGTGACCAGCGCAATCACGGAGGCAACGTTGAGACGCATCGTGCACACGCACTCGCACACGATAGCGGTTTGCGGCTGCGAAGCCGAGGGGGGTGCGTGACGGCTGGGCAACACGTTTGACTGCTTCCGGGGGGTTCCACCGAGTTTGAAAAACAGCAACGCCGCTTAGCTGATGCTCGTCATGTTTGAATTCGCGCGCCGGGTGCGCGCGCGGGTGGTGATGGGCTGGATACTCCTACATATATTCGTACGGGTACTTGTACTTTACAGGTACGTATACCGGTACTGGTACTGGCTGTGTCCATGAAACTTCGATTTCATTTTCTAAACCTGGGTTTACGTAACATGCCGACGTCAGCACATCGCTACGCGAACGATAAAAGTTCCGTACAAAAGTCGAAAGTCGACTTCGTTTTCTAAACTTCAGCTTCAATGCCCGTATTTCATTCATTCATAGGACAATTCATACAATAAAAAAAACGCCACCACCTGTACCTATGCGGCGGGTGCCCGTACTGGTAGTGGTTTCATCGCTTTACGTCTACTCCGCTGGGAAGCCTCATGCTGAGCTGCGCCGTGCTGAGCTCAGCTCCCAAAATCATCCAGATATATTCCTAATGCTTGTACCAACTACAGCCAGGAAGTACAGCATGTTTTATGGTCATATTGAAATTATAGAGGTTTTAATTACACTGGGGGCGAGAATAATCGGGCGTTGCCACGACGTTACAAATTCTAACCGCTAGAGTACGCATGACACTGTGGGTAAAACACAGACATGCGTTACCCCTATATGACGCGCCGACACACATAGGTCGTCCACCTTCTGCCTTTGCGCGAGCACAGCTCACGCAACGGCATCTAGACTCTAGCAGTCTAGTAAGGTGACTGATCTCTACTAGCACACGGTGTAGCTACTATCGAAAATATTCACACGGCAACTATGGCAGACAATCTACCAGAACACATGTACCCGACGGGGGACGACAGCGGGGACATCCGAGCGCCACCATCTGCAGCGCAGTTTGAAAACTTGTATAATCTCGTTAACCAGCTGCTCCTGAAGGTAGACGGCGACCAGACGAAACCACCAGCCCCTACCAAGCAGCATAACATTCCGTCAGTACCTACCGACGCAGTCTCTGAGGGTGGGAGCGTGGACGAGTACGCCACGCATGTATCTGCTCATTCGACCAAGCCCGCGTACATCGACCCGCGCGATTGGATCGACTTACTCCCACGAGCGTTCAACGACATTTTACCACATGTCAACGCTTCTATACCGGGCATGTGGACGCCTCGACACGACGAGACGGACAGGTTCCTAACCGAGGAAAAACGAATTTCCTCACGAGACGAGTATCGACACCTAGCGTGCTATGGCGTTTACTCTGCGGCCGCGGACGCGGCGCTTGAAACAGCTCTGGCAACGATTCGTTCGACAACCGCTACCGAAGCGGAACGAGCGCACGCCTGGGATATTACAGACGCGGCCGTTCGGACACACAAGACTGTCACGCAAGCCGTCGAGTCGCGACTTACCTACGTTCGACGATTCAAGGGCAAGAAGGCCCTTACCGGAGAGGAGCGAGTCGCCGAACGCCTCGTCTATTCCAGATTCTTCGACACACAGGCTGCCGACCGCAGCACCAACGGCGTCGACGGCCTCCTCCCGGCACTGGAAGACAAACGCCTCGAAGTTAGTCTCCACGCGGCCGCAAAAGCTCAAGCCGCTCAAACCTTTAAGCAATCGACGCCCGGCAGGGGCGACGGAGGCAACCCCGACAGACCTACCGCGAGGCCGGACAAGAACCTCAAGGACAAGGAAATCAGGGACAAGGAAAAACGAGAGAAGCGCGACAAGGACAAGACTCGCCAAAACAAAAAGCCCGAGCCCGAGGCAGAGGGCTGATGGTGTGCACCGCCGTGCCGATTCCTGCAACCCAGCCTCCGACTACATGCGACATCGCGTGCGACGGAGCTGGCGCGAGTGGGAGAAAAAACCCTACAGTGGATCCGGGAGGGCGTATCGATACCGTTCAAGAACAACCGCCCACCCCCACGATTCAACCAAGGAGTGTCGTTACTCGATGCTACCCCCGCCCAACTAGAATTCGTCGAACGCGAATTAGCGCGCTTTGTACAGGCCGGCGCTTGGGAACGTTCGACCTGCAGCGACTACGTCTCCAGACTATTCCTAGTCCCAAAACCGGGCGTCAACCAGTGGCGACTAATCTGCGACCTACGACCACTCAACAAGTATTGCGTGCGAAAACGACTCAAGATGGAGACCCTACTCGGGGTAAGGCACCTCACCCGCAAGGGGGACTATATGTTCAGCTTCGACCTACAAGACGGGTTCTACGCACCGGGCATCAACCCAGCGGACCGAAACTACTTCACCGTCAACGTCCGAGGCCAACTCTACAGGCTAGCAGGGCTACCTATGGGTTGGTCCCTATCCCCGTTTTACTTCTGCAAGATGACGCTAACCTTCGTAAATTTCCTGCGCAACCCGGACCCCGAAGCACTTATCCCGCCGACGAACAGTTGCTCGAAGACCTACCTCAGACGAACGCGGTGGCGCGGCGCCCGAATACTACCCTACGTCGACGATTTTCTACTCTTCGCGTCTACAGAGGCGGAAGCTCTTACCTTACGCCACCGCCTGGCACAGCTGCTCGACCGACTCGGTCTCCTCCGACACCCCACCAAGGGTTTCTGGACACCAGCGCAAGTCGGGCACCATCTGGGTATCGACATCGACACCGCGTCAGGCTACTTCTACGCGCCGGAGCAAAAACTCACCAAGATTGCACAACAAGCCAGACACCTCATCGGCAGAGCTACACGGAACGCGCGCTGGTTACCCGTCAAAGACTTGCAGTCACTCGCAGGTCAGGCCCAATACCTTTTCTTGGCAATTCCGGCGGCCAGATTCTTCCTCCGCGAACTTCACTCCGTCGTCGGCGAGAAGTGGGGTGGCCTCGTCCGGCTCACCCCCCAGCTACGCCGCGACCTACAGTGGTGGACAGAGGTGCCCAGTCAGTCCAACGGCAAGCCCATCCACAAACCCGTAGAAACAGCATATCTACAGACGGACGGCTCCGGGTAGGGTTGGGGCGCGTTCCTAAACGAGCAAGTCGAGGCGCGAGGATTCTGGAGCGAGGAAGACGAGCAACAACACATTACCTGGAAGGAGCTGAAGGCCGTCCGTCACGCTGTCGAGAGTTTCCTACCACAACTGGCATGCCGCAACGTCCTCCTGCACGAGGACAACCAAGCAGTATGTCACATTCTGACTGGCCTGACCTCAAGGTCGCCAGTTATGATGGACGAACTCCGACGACTATGGTGCCTACTCGACACGAACAGCATCACAATCAGGGCCCGCTACATCTGGTCAGCGGCCAACGTTTGGGCCGACATGCTCAGTCGACATCTAGACAGCGACGACTGGCGACTAGACCCGGTACTGTTCGCAGAACTCGATGCGAGGTTCGGAAAGCATTCGATCGACCGCTTCGCCTCGGCCCTCAACACCCTACTACCCCGTTACAACGCTGGCTGGAAGGACCCCACGTGCGAGGCTGTGGACGCCATCCACCTCTCAGACAACGATTGGCGCAAGGAGAACAACTGGTGCAACCCACCCTGGCCCCTCCTACCCAACCTCGTCCAAAAACTTCGACAGAGCGGAGCAGCAGCTACCGTAATCGCCCCGCGCTGGACAGGGAAGGTCTGGCACCAGGCGCTTACCGAGCTGGCTTCCGAGGAAAACATCATCGCGCCACGCCGAAACTTGTTCCAACCCGGACGGCGGGCGCTACGCGGTACAACAGGCAGTCCACACTGGCATGTGACAGTTTTCCGCGTTCCCTTCCGGCGTGGCTCTATCTGAGGAGAGGGGCGGTCAGTGCTACGTTAGCACTATTTACTGGAGTACACAACGCGCCAAGAATCCCGCACCACCAGTCCGGCCGTACAGCACAGCCTAAGTATCGAGTTACCGTCACAGCCACCACCAACCCGTGGATCGAGACGATGAAACCGTACATGACCAAGATTCTCGGTTCGGACGCACTGGGCACGAAGACCTTGGCTCTCCTCGCCGCAGCATGGGCCCCTAGCACGGCAGCAACGTACGGCAGTACTATCCGCCGCTACTTCGATTTCTGTACGGAACAACGACTCGCACCGTTAGCGGCCACACCGGCACACATGGCACGCTACGTCGCTTGGCTAGGTCAACTAGGTACTATCAAGGCCTCGAGTCTCCAGCCGTACCTATCAGCAGTCAACGGCTTCTTCAAGGACCACGGCCTCGAAGCAATTGCCATCGGAGATCTAGTCGCGAAAGTGAGAAAAGGCCTAGCAGCCTCTCAAGTCGCGATTGACGACACGACGGTACGAGTACACATGCCCGCCTCTATCATCGTAAAAGCCCTACGCATGGCTCAAGCCCTACGACTCCAACTCACGGCGGCCACGTCGCGTGAATTGCTCCAAGCCAGCCCAGCACGCGAACAAGTACGTTTACTACGGGCATGCACTACGGTGGTACTACTCTACTTATTCTTCAGTAGAGGGGGCGCAGGCATAGGCTGCTTAACAGAGGACCTCGTCGCCTCCGAGGCCGACGGACTACGCTTGTACCACCGTACAAGAAAGGGCCAACGCGAAGTGTCAGCAGAGCGCAAACTACTATGTCACCTACCGCCTACAATACACAGCGAGGTAGTTCACATGTTATTGTTCTTCGACGCTATCCGACACACGCTCTCGGACGGAAAATACCCAACAGCGCGGTGGGCAATTAGCACCTCTGAACGACACGACAGATGGACAGCCAACACGCTCACGGGATGGCTCTCCGAGGTCACGATGGCACTGCAAGAACGACCCCCGGAAGGTTACAGTTGGACATCACACTCCCTCCGAAAAGGGGCTGCGACAGCCGCCTACAGCATCGGCGTTACGCTACAAAAGATCAAACACTTCGGTGGCTGGTCAACGGAGTCCAGCGTCGTCCTCGACTACATCGACCCGACCGCCCTTGCAGGACGGTCAGAGTGGTTCCTCTTCGGCTGGCTCACACCATGGGGTGGCCAACCAACGACGAACAACCCGCCCAATGTCGACAACATGGCAAACGGAGCCCCCCCCTGCTTTGTAAATGGTCATATTGAAATTATAGAGGTTTAAATTACACTGGGGGCGAGAATAGTCGGGAGTTACCACGACGTTACAAATTCTAACCGCTAGAGTACGCATGACAATGTGGGTAAAACACAGACATGCATTACCCCTATATGACGCGCCGACACACATAGGTCGTCCACCTTCTGCCTTTGCGCGAGCACAGCTCACGCAACCCTCCCTCCCGATTCCCTCAATTAGCGTACGTACCGGGCCCTGGGCCCCTTGCGAGCAAAAAATGTAAGAGATCAACACTTTTGGCAAACGGAGCCTCCCCCTGCTTTGTAAATCGGGTCATCATATTGTACCCGGTACATGTACGTGTCGTTGAAATTAGTGTTGAAATTCACCCATATGTACTGTGATCCTTTGTACGTTTCTACAAAACACGGGTACTAACAGCAGTATGACATACGATATATGATTCTCATCTGTCAACTGTCAGTGATATAAATAGTCACTGCCTTAGACGGTGCTGCCATCAATTGGACCATCAGCACCAATCACGGTGCCTAACATTGTAGCCTGCGCAGCAGCCTACAGTCAGCCTATTTACATGCACCTCACCGTGACCTCTGTAACCATTCCTTCTCTCACTTTCACCTCTTTCAGTCTGAGTCACCTTGCACCTTCCATAGGTTATGGGTCCTCGAACAAAGTAGCTAGTTAGATAGTCGATTCATTAGACTCAAGAAACAAAATTGTGCTACATACCTGACCACTGCTTTCACCAATACGACTGAGCAATTTTCCTTTGTTCCGCAAATATCAACAGCTTATCACACCTAGTGACTCGTCCGGCTCATGAGTCTCAAAATCCGTCTCGTCCAGTCTTGCCCGTCTAATCCGTCTCGTCAACTTCGTCCGTCTCGCTGAATCAGCTTAGATTATTGAATATCAGTAACAACAAAATTTACAGTGCCCAGTAGCCCTTTATTGGGCTCCGTGCTGCTCACAGAAAATAACCTCACTACACCAAATTTCCGATGACAACACCCTTATCTGAGAGTGATGCAAAATCTATCATTGCATCACTCCAGGCCCGATTATCCTTGCAACAGACCCCACCTCTTCGACCTCTTGACGCCGGAAAGGCTGCTAAACTCCTTGACTCACCGGAATGGGGGGACATGATCGCTGGGCAGCATGACTTCTCAGACTTCGCCTTTCTAACCGATTCGGCGATGCATTAACATACGCCGGCACCCCCGAGCAACAGCGCAACCTCTACCCATGCTTATCTACTGCCACTCGAGCATGCCTCGCTGCAAGTGCAGTCTTACGACGTGAACTTTCCATGCCTGCACGACGTGGAGAGCCACAAGAATTCACATCTCACGGAACCAAGGCATGGGACAACATTCTATCGTGGATCAAGATTGCTGAAGTCCGAGCTCTCCGGCGCGCACGTATCTGCATGCACAAAGATCAACTCCCGTCACAAACCATGGAATCATATATCATCGAGAAAGACGCCGCATGGTGTGATATGAGGCGACTTGGGAAAGACTGCAGTGAAGAAGATTTTATGGATACTTACGTGATGCCCAACATGTGTGAAGAAACCTACGAGGAATTACGCGCCTTTATGACGCGCCATCGCCGTACCAACCCTGATGAATCCTGGGTGACTGTCCGTGAAACTATCATGTCCGATCCCGCAGCCCAGTCACCGGTAGCGCCCCTTCACCAGCCGGCAGCTTTCACATATGTCGCCACATGACCACCACTCATGCCACCACCTGGAACCCCGGGGCAATCACATCGCCAGTTGGAACCATGTCACCGTTGTGGCCGCCGTGGTCACTCGCAAACCAAATGTTGGCAAACTGTCGATCGTAATGGAGTCCCCCTTTCTGGACGACCTCCGGTTGACAAACCGCTTCCACCCCACCGGCGTGCTCCTCCAGTAGCACACGCACCTATTACAGCTGCGCAACCCGAGCCACGACCGGCACCGCGCCCTCATCACTTTGTTGTGTTACTCTCATCTCACGAACACAAAGAGGACACACCTACGCTTGGAGATTTCTGCTTCATGACGACGGGACCACCAGTTTCAAACGACAAGACACACCGCTTGCATTCTCCACAGAAGCTCCTTCCACATCGGGTACACGAGTCTCGAGCACATCTTGTTTCAACACATGCGAATTCCAATCAATATGGTTTCCGCGTCCATACAGACGACCCACATTTTCACGCAGAGCAACCTCGCTCTTCTCCAGCTCGTCACTTCCGCAATGGTGAACAAGTCACAGTCAAGGCTACCGACCATGCGTTGAGTATTATCTTTGATGACCCTCTTACTTCCATCTCGCCAGCACCAACCCTGATGGCCTGTCGAGTTAGTCGAGTTATTCCTGGTCTTCCCTGCCTACGGAATATTCCTCTTGTTCCCCCGCAGCAACATGTTTCCCACTGGGTCAGTCTTTGCACGGGCGGCATGATCCCTCTTTTGGAGGCCTTCCTATCTACGGGTGGTTCGGTGGGGCTACTCACATGCTGCGAGATTGATGATACCATTCGAGATGTGTTTTCACACATGCTTGAAGTCCTTAGCAAACGGTATCCATGCCAGCTACCATCTTCCGCCATCCATAATTGGAGCATCCGCCTTCCGCAAGACATTCGAAATTGAAATATTGAAATTGTTTACAACATGTACCGTATGCGCCGGTTTTCACCAAAAAGCCGTATGCGCCGGCTGCTGTCTCTGGGCCCTCCCAACTATGCCATACAGGGAACTTACAAGTCAGGGCTAGACCGTGAACCTCCTATGTCCAACCTCTCCAAGGGTGTTCGGGGGTTTTACTCCCCCCCGGGGAGGGTCTGATGCGGGGTGGTGGAGGTGTGCATTCAGGGGCGTGCGAAGGGGCAATGTGCGTAGGCGCGGCGGGAGGTCGTGCGGGATTTGATGCGGTATATGAGTAGGAGGTGATGCAGCCATTGGACAGTATGCGTGTGGAGCTGTGCAAGGATGCGAGACGTGTCGAGGCGTGCTTTGGAGACGAGTTTATCAGGAGGGTCGGTGCGGGCGGTGAGTAGGGAGGTGAGACTCATGATGGTGGAGGAGTGCGGTGTACATGTGCGGCTCATGACGATGGGAAGGATGGCAAGACATTCACCTCATCCGGCCCGGTCACTGGGATTCTCTTCTCCCCGTTTCAATTCTTGAAGCTAGTCCATGCCATGCCCCGTTTTCTGGCACAACCTTTCCATCAGCCAGCGGAACCAAAGCACTCATTAAGGTTCTTCATATTATCAGGTTTCTAACCGCCTCGCAGAACATGAGTTTAAGTTACCTTATTGAGAACAACGCTGGCGCAGTTGAGCCTCCCACCATAATTGGTGCCCTTGGGGCTCCTCTTCGCGTCAAAGCCACCTCCAAGGGATCCAGTATGCAACGAGACTCCCTTATTTGGACAAACATGAACAGTCATTGGGACCTCATTAACCACTACTACACCAGCCACCGTAAGCAAGGCATTCCCGTGGCTACTCTCTTGCCTTCTATTGGGTTTTCAGCTTCAGACTTGCGAGCACATGACGGGCAGCTCACATTACCACCGTTCTCATGTGTCCGAAATGGACCCCACTTTTGCTTGAATCACGACGGATCCAATGGCCCCGGACTGTTGGCAATTTGTGACCCGTCCCTATCTCCAGCACGCTTTGCGGAACCACCGTGTGTTGTAAGAGCCGCTGCTATGGGTTACAACATGCAAGACATCAATGTCTCCAAGTTTCAAGGGCAAGAACTTGAGGACATCCTTCTACCAATTTTGGGCAGCAGCATGGACCTACATACATGCAAATGGATAATGAGTGCCGTACGTGATACCAATGCTACAGCGGCGCCCGCCGGCGGCGTAGCGGCGGCGGCCCCGGAGGGGGGTGCGCTCGCAGGCCCGTAGGCACCTACCTTTACCCCCACGCGGTGGGCGCTGGTAACCCCGTCGCCGTGCCTTGCCTAGCACGGTAGGGGGCTAAACGAGGTACCGACTGCTGCGATCCGCGGGATCAACAGCTGTCGGGAAGCCATGTACAAAGGGTTTTGGAAAAACATAATATCCGTACACCATCACAAGGATCTCCCGCTCCGCTTGTCCGATATGTTTTTTTAGCAACTAAATACTCACAAATACTCTCCCGTTACGGCGGGAACGATGTCTGCGGATTGCTTTTTGGCGAGGAAGGGTACGGACGGATCACCGGTGGGACGAGGGTGTTGGATCAGGCGGCGGACAGCTCGGAAGCAGCGCTAGGGCACGGCGCTCGCTAGCAGCCGCCGGCCCTGCAAGACTTTTAAGTCTACCTTGGGGGCGAGGCCTAAAGCTACGCATGACGGAGGTGGGTCGCGGTCGGAGGAGCGGCACGGTCTAGCGGCGGCGATCATTAGGATCGACCGCCGCCGGAAAAACCCGGTACGGGGGGCTTTTGGAAAAATATTCCCGTACCCAACTTTCTTTTGAGGTTCGGCGACTCGATCCCTATGTCCGACCCACCCCTCCCCTAGTCGGTACCCGGTTATCGATAGGCTGCCTCAGGTAGTGTGCCTAGGATTATCGTAACGGCACACTGCTCGTAAAGGCGGCCCCCTAACAACGTAAACCACCGGGGGAGGGTACAGCCGGCCACAGCGCGATCAGATGGGTGTTGGAAACAGACGGAACAAGGACATGAGAACATCTGGCTCGGGGGCACGAGAGCCAGCCGGACACCGTCTGCAACCTAGTTCTTTTCTCTTCTCAGCCCCCGAAGGAGGAGAGAAGACTCGGCTAGGTGGCGAGCTTCATCGGGAGGAGCAGCTAATACCTCGGGCGGGGTTGAGCACGCATCGAGACGGGACCGACCACGACATGAGCGAGGGGGGTTTTTCACCTGCCTTTCCCCCTAGCTCCGGCACGACCGGAGTCGCACAGGAGCCGAGGTCAGGCAAGCTCGTCTCGACAAGCTCATGATGACCAGCCTTGTTGATCAGCGACCCCGCAGCGGCTGGAGCAGGCCGTGTATCGTGGAGAATAGCGCCATTTTATATTTCATACTGTATCCAAAAAAAACGTAAAGCTCCAAAAAAAACGTGGTTACGTGTATGTTTTAGACGGTATCGTTACTGCCAATGGAGAGGTTGGGATTAGTGGTTCACGGTCTACCTCACGCTTTTAAGTCCAACATTGTTAGGCGTAGCACAGAGGGGGGCCCAGAGACAGCAGCCGGTTTATACTGGTATTTTTGTAAACAATTTCAATTTCAATGCTACAGCCACTCCTGCTACATCAGTAGTTTTAGCTCAATGTGATACTCCACCAGCAGTCGAGATACAAATTGTGGATGGTGGTGCCTCACAATTCATCAACGCCAATCGACACGAATTCCACGATTACGAGGAGTTTCCAATCCATGCCCGTTACACTCTCACTGGCGTTCCTGCTGCCGTTTATGACACGGGCACTACCAAAGAAGTCTATACCACGGTCGATTGGGACAAGGTGGCCACTACCCTCACCAAGGTTCTACACGCACCAGATTTCGTCTCGTTCGCTCCCCATGGTATATCCCGGCTTTTTAGTCAAGATCGAGCCCAAGACGCGGGAGCAACCTTCACATATGCCCAGGACTGCACTATGACTCTTCCTACAGGAGCACGCATCCCCATCCGGCGTCTCCGGGAGTGGGGTCTCTATGGCTTGATGGTGGAGCCCATTCTCCCAACATCCATCCTATCACCACCACCAACCGTGGCGTTACTGAGCGCAACCTCCAGAGGCACAGCCCAACTTTGGCATCGACGCCTTGGCCACATCCATGCTGAGGGCATCATGAGAACTTTGCCTCTAGTCACATGTCTTCCTCCCTCTCTATCCCACGTGGAATTCTGTAGTCCATGTGTTTTATCCAAATCCACTATCGCCAATAAGAGCACCACGTCTGGATCTCGAAACTACCCCCCGTTCCACACTCTCAATCTAGATTCATGGGGCCCTGTTGAACCTTCTCTTCAAGAGAATAGTCAATTTTATGGAGCCTTTTGTCGCAGCACCTCCTTCGCTATGGGACGACCTATCCGCTCTACTGCCGAGATTGTTCCTTATACACAGGATATTATCAACCTTGTTCTGCGTATGGGCCACAAGATTACCGAGATCCGCGCCGACAACGGCGCCACCTTCAGGTCAATTGTCTTTGCAACTATGTGTTCTGAACACAACATTACCCTCCGGTTTTTTGCTCCCTATAGTCCTCATCAAAACGCGCTTGCGGAGCGTCCTTGGCTCACACTGGCGGAGATGACACGTTGCCTTCTTGTTACTGCCGGACTACCGCGAAACTTCTGGGAACTTGCCTTCAAACACTCCGTCTATCTTCACAGCATGACCTACTGCTCTGGCCCGGGCGGCATTCCTCTAACCCTGGCAACTGGAAACATCCCGGACTGATCCCATATTCGGATTTTTGGCTGCAATGCATACACTCACGTGGACTCCGCCATGCGTTGGAAGCTAGAAGACAAGGCATGGAAGGGCATTTATGTAGGACGATCGCCTGATTCTCCCGCCTAGTAGGTCTATAATCCTAACAGTGGCCTTGTTATTGCCAGCCGCGGCGTAATATTTTATGAAGCTGAACTGCTAAGCCACTTCCAAGACACGGCTAATAATGGCTCACCTGAGGAGCCACTCTGCGAGATCGATCCTCAGATTTCCCCTGCCTATAATCAGAGGGAGCTAATCACGTCATTGACTCAAACCTATGTGCTTCCTACGGATGTTGATGGTGTTGACACTGACGATGATGACCATGCACACCCACTGCTTTCCTCTGTGGTGGACCTACATGATCCACTAACGGCCCGCTTAAACGTATCTCCCCCAGGTCTGCGGCCAGAGCAGACCTTGTCGACCAACGTAGAGCCTGCCTTTCCAGATGCTATGACTGATGATGCGTTGTCTACCCCGGAGTCTACTTCCTCTCCACACCAGTTTTCTATGGAGGATCCTGCCCTTCACCATGATACTTCTAAAGGCCTTCAACGTCATGACCGTGTTCTCCGACTACCTGCTCGATTTTGCGATTCTGAGACCCTCCGTCTCAGTCAGCAACAGCAGCACCATGGAGGTTCTCCCATTAATGACGCTGCAGATTATCCCCCTGCCTACCCCTGTGGCTATGGACACTCTACTCTCGGGCAATCGCTCCTCATGGCTGAAGCCCCTGCATTACTATCGACTCCGGAACCGACCACTTGCTTCATGACCAACCGTTCTTCACCGACTTCGGAACTACCCCCATCTACTCCTAGGACTATGCGCGCAACATTTCTTTCCCCACAGGCCGACAATTGGAAAGCAACTATCAAAACGGAATATGATGGTGTTCGAGCTAGAAATGTCTTCCGGGTCGTTCCCATCCCAGCTGGTCAATGTATCCTTAGCGCGAAGTGGGACTTCACGATTTAACACAACAAAGATGGCAGCATTCGTAAGTTCATGGCTCGGTGGGTGGTCCGTGGATTTGATCAACGCGCAGGCCTTGATTTCGACAAAGAGAAACTTTACGCCCCGGTGGTTACCTTCACTTCTGTTCGGACAGCATTTGCCCTTGCTGCGCAATGGCGTTGGCCTATCTACCATCTCGATGTATATTGCATTTTTATACGCATAAATCAAAGAAGCATTGTACATTAGCCTTCCTGAAGGCTACAAAGAATATGATACAGACGGCAAAGAACTCTATAGTCGCCTGTTGAGAGCCTTATATGGCACTAAGCAAGCAGCTTTCGAGTGGAGGCAGAAATTCGATGGCTTCCTACGGGACAATGGATTTCATGTTTCCGCATGTGACCCAAGTGCTTGCATTTTATGGTCTGAATCTTCAGGTGCTCAAATCATTGTCATCCTCATCCTAGTCTACGTTGATAACCGTGCATCTGAGCCATGGATGACCTACTTACGTGTCCTAATCCAAACTACCTTTGACATCACCGACGAGGGAGTTTGTACTTGGTTCCTAGGCATGGGTGTTGATTACACTGATGAGGGCAGTATCACCCTTCACTAGAGTCAATATATCAACGACATGCTCGACCAGTTCAACATGACGGACTGCAATCCCTCTCTGCTACCTTGGAGCGAGGGGGCGGAACTTACCTTTTATGAAGGCTCCATTGATCGCCAACATGACGTTCCTTACAATAGTCTGGTCGGCAGTCTCCTCTAGGCATCGGTATGCACACACCCAGACATCTCAGCTGTTGCTTCCTGCCTCTGCCGCTATGTCGCCCACCCCAAGTTGTGTCACTCGACAGCAGCCAAACGCGACTTACGCTACCTGAAGGGCACATCACATGTTGGTATTTCCTTTTATCATCACAGCCAACCGCTTCACTACAGTGCCTTTGTCGATTCCACCAGGGGCAATGAACCTGCTTCATCAGTCTCTGTCAGTGGCCAGATCCTTTGCATGGGTCCAGTGGGGGCAACCGACTCGCCTTCCGTGGGCGCCGCACCCATCTCTTGGCGCTCTGCACTCCATACGGTTGTCGCGTAATCGACCTATGAAGCTGAATACATCGCAGTTGCATCAGTCTACCAGGAAATCTTGTTCGCAAGACAACTTCTGGTTGACCTTGGCTTACCTCAGACACTTCCGACTACTGTGTTTTGCGATAATCAGTCAGCTATCCGGAATGTTACTCGTGGCTGCACTTCGCGCAAGACAAGGCACATTGCTCTCAATACAATTTGAGCCGTGACCTTGTTACAAAGGGTATTATCAGAATGGTCTATATTCCCACTGCTGACAACTGTGCTGACATTCTCACCAAGCCGGTTTCTGGGAACACCTTTTCCTATCTCATCAAGAAACTCATGTCTGTCAGCATGGCCTAAACTCCTATTTTGGGTTTCTTCCTGACTAAAACAGTACTTCAGTACATTCTAGTTGAGTGGGGTGTTGAGATAAACCCATATGTACTGTAATCCTTTGTACGTTTCTACATAACACGGGTACTAACAGCAGTATGACATACGATATATGATTCTCATCTGTCAACTGTCAGTGATATAAACAGTCATTGCCCAAGACGGTGCTGCTATCAATTGGACCATCAGCACCAATCACGGTGCCTAACATTGTAGCCTGCGCAGCAGCCTACAGTCAGCCTATTTACAGGCACCTCATAGTGACCTTTGTAACCATTCCTTCTCTCACTTTCACCTCTTTCAGTCTGAGTCACCTTGCACCTTCCATAATTAGACGGACGCGGACCATCCCAAGTAAGCCACACCGGCACAATGCGCTTGAACACCGGAAGCCCAAGAAAAATCGCCGGGTATATATTACATCTATCGCATAGCTTGGCAACCACATTCACAGTCTTCGACAAAGTTTTTAATAATCCTCTGTATTTCTTTCACGAGGTCGTGCACGCCGTGCACCAGCAGGTCCATTATACTGACATGGGCAAGAAGGACTTCCACTCCATCTACTCTGAGGCCTGCCGCGAGCTTGGGTCACGGCCTACCATCAAGGTCTCCCACTTTTCAGACCGCTATGATCACAACAAGAACTTCGCTGGCGTCATCGTTTACCACAACAGGGGAAGCTTCACGTGGTATAATGAACGAGGCGTCGCAAAGGGCTACAAAGGTCGAGCTATCTATCTATGTCATCTTGCGCTGCACCGACAGCTGGTACGTACTTCGCCCACTAAAAATATCAACCACTACGTGTTGATAAACAACTCGCGTTTTGTGGCAAGACTATTTACGGTGATGCGCCGCGGCAGCAAGCATAAACAAATAGCGTGTGCCAAAGCTATAAAACCCTAAAAAACCCGCTATTCGTTTTTATTAGCAATGCACATGAAGCACATATACAGATTTGTTGTATAGCCTAATATAGGTAAGTCCTTATATGGTGCAACGCATTTTAATGCGCCTCAACGACACGGTGAGCGAGAAAATAAATCACTTCGAATCCAACTAACAACAGTGGCACCTGTTTATCGCTAATTTTTCGCTGCGCCTCCCCACGTCAGGCCAGAAGAGGCTTTCAAGCGAGCGGGTGAGGGCATGGTTCACGACCACCTGTACAAGTTTCTGTTCGAAAACGACTTCAACAAACGCCAACTTGCTGCGGTGGGTTTGCGGTGATGAAGGGCACATTGAAATACAGCAGTATCTGGCTAAAAAAACAGTGCAGTGGCTCAGAAGGTCAGCGATCATGGCAGTCAAGATGGAAGTAAGTTCCTTTCGAAAGGCGAGGAATTACTGGTCGACATAGCCGTCCGGAGCTAGAAGGGAGGGGGGGGAATATCGTCGTTGATATTCCTGACGATGTGGACAAGCACATCAAGATGACGAGCTTATCGACCGGGGTACCTAACGACTCGAGTCCCGAGACTTTCAGCTTTTAAGTTGGTGAAAGGGTGAGGATCAAGTCTAGCGTGACAAACCCCGGAGCTCGGGTGGGGTCCAGCAATGAGGAGAAACGATTTGAGATCGGAGTGGTCACCGCAGTAACAAGTTCAATGAATAATGGAGTGCAGACGCATCTGATCTGGAGGGCATGAAGGTCATGTTCCGCGGCAGCGTCGAAACGCCACGGCACGGTATCGAATCCCTCCAGCGAAATGACGTGGGGGTTGTAGCGAGTGCAAAACCATACCAAGCACCGACTCAGCGGCCGAGAGCGACATCCAACTTTTTATCAATTTCCAAAGCCATAAGGGGTGGGCAGGCCGGGCATCAGAGACGCACGTCATAGGGTTCACAGATAAAGCAAGATTGTTCAGTATACATCAGTAGAATCTAAATTATGACGATGGGCGATATTGATGAGAGCATTTGCGTAATATCATATACCTCGCCCAAATATGAAAACGACCGGGACAACTGCTCTGCCATTTAATTGTAAGTTACCATGTTTGGCCGTGCGGCGTCAGCTACACGGTATCAGCACAGCGGTGGGTGCGAGCTCTTACAGAAGCAACTGCCACAAACCGTGAATCCCGAATCCGCGACTAACGTGTTTCAACCAACGTGGTCAGAGCGTGTCTTCCACACCAGCATCACCAGTCCCGCATAAGCATGGTGTTCGTAGGTATTATAAGTTTTCTAAAAGCAGTCTAAGGTTTATTTCAGCCTCTTGGATCGTGCCCTCGCGCTTTACTCCCGACAATAATGCAGAAAATCACAAGCATGCGGAATTTTGCGCGCGACTGGTCGAATCCGAGTTCAAAAGTAAAACAGCAATCTCCGAACGAGCAAACACATCGAAGTGGCACCATCGCATGTTAGCAAGTCAAAAGACAAGAGTACACCACATTACATGCTCATGAACGTATATAAAAATACATTGACACCAAACAACATGCCCAGAGCGGCACCACAAGCTGGCTCCCCCCACTCACGAAAAAGGATGAAGGGCACTCATCGACGTCACAAATACCATCAACATTGGGTGGCATTGGTTAAACACCGCCTGGTTTCGAGGCTGTGCATCTGTACAATTTGCATCGATTTTTGACCATTTGCGTGTGCTTTATTCGTCACGTTGAGAGCGACAAAAAACTGGCAAGTTAGATCGCCTGTGTTTGTTGCGTTTGTCCAAAAATGAACTCAAGTAGGCGCAGGACACACGATACGCCCCCCCCCCCCCCCCCCCCCCCCCCCCCTCTCTCTCTCTCTCACACACACAAATACACGAACATTTAGATACCCCCATACCAATGATACAATAACTTACAAATCAAGGTAGTTCACTACTCTCTCTCATGTGTGGAATCCTGTATCTGTCTACTGTGTTTGTGTGCGCGCAGGTGTGTGTATGTGTGTGTGAGGAAGAGTTTTCGCGTGTTTCTGAGGGAAGACGAAGTGGGGTAATGAATCTTGTTGGCGTCGCATTGTATCCGCCTGCAGCGCTTCGAACATGCCACCATGCCTACCCGCGACAAAGCACACCTCTGCGGCAAGGAATTTCCCCAGAGGCCCCTAGCCCCGATCAGCGGTGGCCAGGTAGCGCGAAATTCCCGCCTCGACAGCCCAGCGCAGTAGTCAACGGGTGCTGAGGTGCGGCCAACCGGCCGTCCGTGACGAACTGGTGAGTAACGGCAGCCTCCTCGCTTGTAGGCGTAGCTAACGCAATCAAAATCATATATGAAATTATATGAAATTAAAGATTATGGGTAGTATATTCATTAATTCATAACCCAAATTCAGCGGAATCTACCCCGGACCCGCTGCACGCTTACTACGTAACCGAGTTGTAGACTGCGGGCACAGGAAAAACGAAGTTAATAAGCAACAATGAACTGCCCCGCCCCCCCCTCCCCCCCCCCCCCCCCCCCCCCACACACACACAGAGGCCGAGCGCAACAGCTTAATCCCCGCCCCGAAGGCCCAAATTATGTGTTTAATTTCTATGCAAAAAGGATATTTTTTCCGTAAGGGAAATCTTGTTCATTCAAACAGACCAACTGCCCAATGCAGATCGCATAAACGGCCTGTCAGACCCATATGAATAGGTGTGAATAGGACATTGACATTTGGTGTGTAACAAAACCAATAAGACAGTCGAACGCGTAATTCACAGAAAAACGTGTTAAATTGAAACTTGACAGTCGAGACATACGCAATCTGAGAATGTTCAATCAGTAGTTATGCAGTCTCAGAGACTGAGTGACTGAGGAAAGTCTGACTTAGTGACCTTTCGATTCCGCCTGTGTGTGTGTGTGTGTGTGTGTGTGTGTGTGTGTGTGTGTGTGTGTGTGTGTGTGTGTGTGTTTTCTTATTATTCAATTCATTTCTTCATTCTCGCTTTCAAAAGATTGGCGAAAGGAGGGGCAGGGAAAACGAACGGGGTGCGTGGGCTACTGACCGCTGTCTCGGTTATTGCATGCTGAAGTTGCTGGACTTGCTCATCCGCCATTCCCTGCGGATTCGGGTGCCTGCTCTTAATCAGAGACAGCCGTTCCAGGAGCTCCATCATACTCTGCCGCTACAGTTTTAGCATGTCACGGACGGTGTACATTTCGTGATCATTGGATAGCAGCTGCGCCAGTGGTTGCTTCTTGCATAGTAGTGGCTTATTTGAGCCTGACCAACACATGAAAAGGCATAACAAAGCGAATCTCGGGTTCAACGGGCGGAACATTCATGCGAAAACTAAACGATAAATGCGAGCGAGAAGAGAAGGGGGGACCTTAACTGATGATTAGATGAAGAATACGAGCGCTGGAACTAAGCATTATTGAGGAGGTGCTGCTGCTGTTTTGTTGCCACCCTGGATGAGCCCCATTCCGCCGCTAAACTCGCAGGAGGTGAATCAACACGTCGTCTTGTTTCTACTCCTGCAGTTGCTGTATGCGCTACGGGGTCAGCTGCTGCCGTACATGTCTTGCTATATCTCCTGCAACCGCTTTATTAGCTGCGAACTGAACTGCGGCTGCTGGTTGGCTAGCCCCGAGGCTGCAAGATGGACTGAGCAGCTGTGAGCGCCGCGGCTCTGTGGTGGTGCTCCCCGCTACAGAGCACAGTCTGATGCATTTGCCCGCGCGCCGCCTGCTGCCTGCTACCGATGCTGCGCGAGTAGGTACCGCCGCCGTATCTCCGAGACACAGCCCACGACCCCGCACTGCACCTTGCGACGCTTCCGCTGCTGCGTCACCAACGCTATAGCGCGTCGGCGTGTAAATCGCTAAGAAAGGTGCTTGCTGAGAATAGGCGCTATCGGTAAGTGAAAAACAAATTATCAGCAGAAGCGGTGGCGCACGAGTGGGCCGCAACAGTCGGCAACCAAAACGGTCAAGATCGGCTGAGCGCATAGAAAAACAGGAAAATTACCTGCGACAGCTATATACCTGCACTGTCGTAGACCAAGAAGTCCTTCAAGGAGGCATCCCCAGACCACCCTATGTTGGCAACGCTCTGTATCTGGAGTGCAGCCGTCGCGCGTATTCGGGAGTCACTCGCAACTGCAATTGCTTTGCTGACGAAGTTACCGGAAGCTCCGCAGGGACGAGGACGTCAATTGTGACACGGCAAACGGAAGCACCCCACAGCTGCTACAACTCTTATCGGAGGTGCCCGTGAGACGCTAGGTGCGTCGGCAGGTGTGTCTGCAGCAGGGGCTGTGTGATGGTTACAGGAGAACTCAACAGGACATAGAGTGTGTTGGAAGAAAGGGCGGTACGGGGACATTTTGAATTTGAGCTGGTTCTCCTCATTATTTCCCAAAACTTCGGAGAATAAATCAATTCTCCTGATTATGGGGACATTTTGAGGATGTTCAGCCAATTTAAGGTTGTTTCCCAGCTTACCCGAAACACCCCGAAACATCCGGTAATCATCCGGTAATCATTCGGTATTTACAATTTGAGCTTGTTTCCAAGCTTTGACGAGCAAATTGTTACCCGAATAATGCTAGCTGTAAATTACTTAATCCTTAGGAGTAATTTCCCAAAGCTTTGCGTGGAGAATTACGGGGACATTTTTGGAATTACAGCAACGACCTTTTCAAAGTGATATATGTAATTTTCCTGTGAGTTATATCTTCAGAAACTCATGAAGGGGGTTTTGTCGCGTTATAAATCGCCGTTACCTCTTCCCCGGTCAGCGGGCGGTTGTCAATTGTAACTTTCCTCGCGTACCCATCCCACCAAAATGGTACAAGACCATAGGGCTCTGTTCCCCCCCGTTGCTCACACCATAAACATCCGGTCAGATTCCATAGATGAGATGTTCCACTGGCCCACATATGTTGATGCGAGAGCCAACCCGTTAATGCTTGCGTGCATCGTCCCGTGGTGATCGTCTACCGACAAGGCGAAGAAATGCCACGTGTTTTTCGTAAGGATAATTAAATTGTGTTTCGCTTAAGATTAAGGATGCTAGCATTTTGTTCGAAATCATGAGTATTCCCAAACCCGTTTTCCTTAACAGTATAAATAGGATCTCTTCGGAGGGGTCGACTAGCGGCTTTATCCCAAACGTCATCGACCATGTTCCGGACCGGACGTACCCGCCGTAGTCCACTCCCGCTTCAGCGATATCGGCGAATCTCGCGTAGGAATTTGAGCCGTTGAATGATATCGTATCGCCCTCGGCAACTATGTTGTCTCCGTGGTCCACCAATTTCGTGTCGAAGATTTCATGGCGGATACGCACGTCTCCGACCGGCTGCGGCCCTGCCGTGTTGCCGCGGGCATCGAAAAGCTCCACCCATAAGTTGTGGATCACGCCCGCGAGCCCGTTCACCGTGGCGGCGCCATCCAAATACCTTTTGACGCCGGTGGCGTGGTTTTTCGTTGACGAGTTGAGCACCGCGGCGGTGACGTTGGCGTACTCAAGCGGAACTTCGTTGACGGTGTTGCGGTAAAGCCGTACTTCGGTAACGCCGCTCATTTTGGATTAGAGTAAGATTTTTCGATGCACCCGGGGATATTCTGTGCGTTCTCCTCAAGCCGGTTCATCTCCGTTGACATGTGGCGGATGAAATCTCCCTCCGACGCGTACACGGCATCTTGCAGGCGACGCAAAGTACATTTTGTGTTGATGTCCCGGACCACTTCCCCGAACCGTGATGCGTAGTTGTCGTGGCGCTCCGCTTTGTTCGGCCACTCAAGCCCGCTGCTCAAGGCCGACACGGACCCGCTGAGTAGGGACAAGCAACCGCTAACGATCGCGGGTACCCCGGTGGTAGCCGAAGGCTGCCCGATGCCGTAGTGAGGTTCAAGCAACCTATTCCGAGGCTGAGCGCCACCGTCGTGAGGAGAGACATATCCGCACGACCCTTGAAGAGGGAGTGCGCGGCTTGGTGCATGCGCTTAAGTCTTTTCGCATGCGTAAGCCACTTTTCTAGCAAAGGGTTATCCACTTGAACGGCAATGTCACTGTCACTCATTTTTTTTACCTAAGAAAAACTGTGCCGGGTCTGATGTCAAGTCCGCTCACGTCAACCATTGTAAGCATCCGGGGATCCTCCACCGCATTCCCGATGCTATTTTGTCGGATGCTCGTAATGAAGCCAAGTAGGTAGTTCCATGGTGGAAGGTACGTGGTTACGTCGGGTCGGTTAGTGTCCGACAACCGCAGGTTTGTTTGGATGAGTGGCATTATGTTACTACGTGTCGAAAAAAGAAAGTGTGATGGTAACACTGAAGCCGTCGGCGGGGTTGACCTCTGTCGAGCTCTCCACAAGCTCCGGGGGCGAATTGTTCTCATCG
This sequence comes from Tetraselmis chui, assembly GCA_026401115.1. Lineage (NCBI taxonomy): Eukaryota > Viridiplantae > Chlorophyta > Chlorodendrophyceae > Chlorodendrales > Chlorodendraceae > Tetraselmis > Tetraselmis chui. The sequence goes on from JAPMLY010001692.1 coordinate 59,595, forward strand.
ACGTCGAGGATGCCATTGGTTTCATATTGCGGCTCAAAGCCCTGGTGTAGCCCCGGACGCAAAACACTTCCAAGGAACTCCGCCGTCCCGAGCATATGGCGGAAGGTCATTCTTCGTCAGACATTTGGTAGAAGGTGAGACAAATATCGTACGCCGTTGTCTCGTCATCATCAAGCTCAGTATATAGCGTGGCAGTCCGCAGTTGAAGGTCAATCTCGCCTACGTTGTCAAGCGGCCGCCGGATCGGAATCCCCACCGTGTCTTCGTTCACCCCTTTGAGACTGAGCTTTTGGCCCACGTAGCTCAGCGCATCTTGCGCGCGTGATCGTGGGAGAAATCCGAGGACGCTTAGACCTTGGTACGGGTCATCGACGAAGGTTCTACTCGTGATTGCTAGCCCATGGGCTTACGTTCCGTAGAGGTGAATCAACGAGCAATGCGAGACCGCGACTTGCCACCTTGTGCCGTCGTTTCGGTCCATACGGAAAGAGCGGAAGGGACCCTTTTCTTAGGTCCACGAACATTCATCCACACATGAAAGAAGGACGGGGAAAAGCTACGCTCGGGCTCTTCCACCCAGAAAACGAGGGTGAAGGTGTAGTTGTTAATGACAATTGGTGTCCACGGAAGCACACTAGTTCTGAGCTTTGTCGGACCTTGAAGGAGGTAGAAAGACATGTCTCCGCGAACCAGCCGCGAGCCCGCGACCCGTCACATATCCCAGCACACGTGTTGCTTTGGACGTACGATGAATCCGCCATTTCGCCAAAGACATTGCCGCCACGCCAAGACTGGAAAAGAGCCAGGACTGAGTCGTTTTTAGCGGGATCATAGCTCTTGTAAGAGTTTGATTGTTGGATCGACGGTGAGCACAACATGATCGAAAGGGGGTCGGGCTCCAAAACATCGAACCCGGTGATCGTTGTGCACCACTCCAGCGCGAAGCGAACATGGGGGTGACCTTGGAAGCCGCTACCGTTCTGAAAGGCGGGCGTGCGGACGGTGAAGGCGTATTTCTCACCGCTCAACCGCTCTTGGGTGCTAACGACGATTCTGTGACCCGCGACCATTTGCTAGTATGGAATAAAATGTTTAGTACGCCACGTTCACGAGCCCGTCGGCCCCGACTGCAATAAGTTGTCAAAGTGGGAAAATACGTCGACAGTAAGACTTGATGTGAGCTGCGCGTTGAATTGAACAGCGAGGTGAGATACAGATGTCGACACGTCTACCCCATTCTGCGCAAACATGCTTTTGTGGCTCTGACTCTCTAGATCGCACCCTATGAGGTACTTCCCCTCTCCAGCTGTCCAATCGGCGGTCGTGAGCTTCCCGATGTGATCAATAACAATGTAAGCGTGAAGTGCTTTCATGACCTGGCGCCCGCCGGCGGCGCAGCGGCGGCGGCCCCGGAGAAGGGTGCGCTCGCAAGCCCGTCGGCACCTACCTCTACCTCCACGCGGTGGGCGCTGGTAACCCCATAGCCGTGCGAGGCCTGGCACGGTAGGGGGTTGAACGAGGTACCGACAGCTGCGATCCGCAGGATCGGCAGCTGTCGGGAAGCCAAGTACAAAGGGTTTTGGAAAAACATAATATCCGTACACCGGCACAGGGATCTCCCGCTCGGCCAGTCCGATATGTCTTTTCCGCGACTAGATACTCGCAGATACTCTCCCGACGATGGGGCGGGGGCGGCGTCTGCGAAATATTTTTTGGCGGAGAAGGGTACGGACGGATCAGCGGAGGGACGAGGGTGTTGGAGATGGCGGCGGACAGCTGGGAAGCATCGCTAGGGCACGGCGCTCGCTAGCAGTCGCCAGCCCTCCGAGAGCCTTAGGTCTCCACTTGGGGCGAGGCCTGATGCTACGCAGGACGGAGGTTGGTCGCAGCCGGAGGAGCGGCACGGTCTAGCGGCGGCGGTCCTAAGGATCGCCCGCCGCCGGAAAAGCCCGGTACGGGGGGTTTTTGGAAAAATTCCCGTACCCACCATCTTTTGAGGACCGGCGACTCGATCCCTATGTTCTTCCAACCCCTTCCCTAGTCGGTACCCGGTTATCGATAGGCTGCCTCGGGCAGTGTGCCTAGGGTTATCATAACGGCACACTACTCGTAAAGGCGGCCCCCTAACAACGTAAACCACTGGGGGAGGGCACGGACGGCCACAACGCGATCAGATAGGTGTTGGAAACAGACGGGAAAAGGACAGGGGACAGGAGAAAATCTGGCTCGGGGGCAAGAGAGCCAGCCGGACACCGTCTGCAACCTAGTTCTTTTCTCTTCTCAGCCCCCGAAGGAGGAGAGAAGACTAGGCTAGGTGGCGAGCTGCGTCGAGAGGAGCGGCTAATACCTCGGGCGGGGTTGAGCACGGATCGAGACGGGACCGACGACGACCTATGCGAGGGGGGGTTTTCACCTTCCTTTCCCCCCAAGCTCCGGCACGACCGGAGTCGCACAGGAGCCGAGGTCAGGCAGGCTCGCCTCGACAAGCTCAAGCTGAACAGCCTTGCTGATCAGCGACCCGTGGAGAGAGCAGGAGTGAGCTAGAGCAGGCCGCGTATCGTGGAGACTAGCGACATTTTTTATTTCATACTGTATCCAAAAAAATACGTATAGATCAGAAAAATAATGAATACCTAGATACGGGTATGTTTTAGACGGTATCGATACCGCCATTGGAGAGGTTGGGATTAGTGGTTCACTGTCTAGCTCACGCTTCTAAGTCCAGTTAGGCGTAGCAAAAGGGGGGGCCCAGAGACTCCAGCCGGTTTTACTAGTATTGGAGTGTTTAATTTCAAATTTCAATTTCAATTCAATTTCAAATTTCATTACCTCGGCCCATGCTTCAGAGTTGCCTTCCACAGGCTTAGATGGAGTAAGGACGCCATTACTTGTGAATTGGTACCTTCCGATGTCGCCGATCGGATTGACATCCTTCGTCACGTATGGCTTAGCATCATAGCTCGATTCGTCCTTTCGGAACATGGCAAAAAGGGTCTTAAGCGATTTATAAGGGGAAGAAAAGGTTATGAACATCGATCCCGGGCCATTACTAGCAATCCAACGGTGCTAGGCGTAAGTGCTGAAGGGCACAACGATACCGCCGCTGTTCACCCCCAAGAGTTCCCGGTCGACCATCGGGCCGAGATGAATCATTTCCGCCACGTACTCTACGTCCTTTACCGCCCACGGCCGGTTCCCGTCCTGGATCTTCTCTACATCTCCGACGGTGAGCTCAAGGGTCAAGTGAGTTCCAGCCATCGCACCTACACGCAAGTACTTCTGCTGCATGCTCCCGACGACCGCGCCCATCATCGGAATACAAAACACACGGGACGCGTCACCATTCACTTCTTGGTTGAAGCCCTCCGCAATCGTACCTGCATACGTCACTTGGTTTGCGTCCCCCGATACGTCGACAAGTGCGTGAAACAAAGCGTTGTACTCCTCGATATGCTCGAGCACACCCCCGCCGGCTCCACCAGAAGCGGACACCTTTAGCGACCGGATAACCGCATGCGCCGAGTGGTCAAGTGTTAGCTTGTTTGCCGCCGTGTTGTCGAGATTTTGCAACTTGAACTTGAGGTAGCTCTGACGCGTGTTCAAATATTGGCCTCGATTTCCAGTGGGAATGACGAATTTTATCGTATTTCCAGGATTGAACCCGGAAGTTCCATTTTCCGGAAATATATTAACTCTCGATGTGGTGGCGGGTGCAGCTTTGGGCTTATTCCCGTACACACACTAGCCACTGAGAGAGCTGCGGCTTTCGTTCTGCATTGTGTTATTTATAGTATCGTGTCAGAAAAAAATGCTAGCCTCTCTCGAGTTTTGAGCCGGGGCGTCGCGCGTATAGCTCCTACGTGCCCCTTCATGCTGTCAAGATTGACTGTCCCCGTATTAAGAGCTCCTTCAACACCTCCGGTTAATCCGCCGATTTTGCTAGCAATCGCACATGCAAATGCTATACCGGCGCCCAAAACAGGATAGAAGGCGGCGACCGGTGCGGCCGCGGACAGCATCCATCCACCAATCTTACTACCGACGACGTGAACGCCGTGGGCCACTTTTTGCCCGAGACTGCGTAGATTATGAAGTTTTTCACCAATAAAGCGTCCGAGTTTAATTTTTGCGTGTTTGATATATGCTCAGATTTTTTGCTTCACATGGAGGCTTTCCCCTTTGCTAGTTGCTTGTCAACGTACAACGCAATATTTCCTTGCCCTTATGTTTTAGTCCTTTTGGTATTTTAACTCCTAACTATTCCGCCAACCCAATGAGGTTTTCCGTCGTCATGGTTGCCGACGCTTTAACTAACTGCTCTAAAGTTCGCTCGCGGCATGGAGAGAGACCTTCGAAGGTTCGAATGAGTGAGCCTACACCCGATGGAGTTTGTTGTTGATCCCATGTCCTCGGGTTTGCCGCCTCCATTTGCAACGATCAATTGTAGACAACTGCCATTGAGATGACTCGGTGTTATCTGTAGCTCGGTTTTGGGGGGGGGATGAGAGGTCACCCATGCGGAGGTGTGGCAGTTTTTTGCTTATTTCCCCGAGGACTCCCACCACTTGTTGCAGAACCTTATTGGAGAGACTTTGCGGGGCGCTGCAAGCGCCGCAGGTGAAAGTATTGCTCGAAAAATTCGCAGCACCATTGCGCATGTGCCGCTTGTGTAGAGGTACAGTTGTGCATGTTCATTTGTAGTCATGCGCAGAATCACGAGTGCATTGTCAATAACAATGGTGGCATCCTGCCCCCTCCCCCCAACAAGCTGTCTCTTGCCGTGGCACAGTAGTGGGTGGCAAGAAAAACTGTCAAGGAGACTTCAAAGGAAGTTTATGGATATAGCTCAGCTATTGGTGGTACGACCTCAGCTCATGTGGTAAAATCAAACACGGACATGCAACAACATAATGTAACTAGCTAAACGATAGCATGTATTCTTTCTATTTTGCACCATGCTGTTATATCATGCTATTTGCATTATGGTCTACCCGTATACACATTTAGTAGTCATTTTTGACCGATTATGGGGCATACTTACTCATGTGACCCATTACGATACCCACCACCAAGCACATGAGTTCACTGAAGTTTGCCACCATACTTCACTATGATGCTCAATGAAGAGTTTATATGTGTGTGAACCCATGTAACGTCGATTCAGAGGCCGATGGATGAAGCTACAACCTATTCCGTGAAAGACCCTGTCGAGCCCCTTTTTTGCCGTCTCGAGTGGCTTAGATTCATAAATACATGTGATATGCATGGCCTCGATAGTGCTCATAGCCGACCTTCATCTTCTAACACTGATTAAGCATGCATAGAGAAGCAAAAACTATATAATGGGTGAATTCTGAGGTTATCTACATGTGCTACCACCATATGGGAGAAACCGAATGTGAGGGGTCACATGTGACACCTTCCACGCTTAAGTAGACACTATGCCCTATTTACTGAGACCCCCTTTCCATACCACCGCTTCTCCTTTTCATGTGGCTTCCACGCACGAGCATGCGGAACTTATCGTTCCACTTACGGCGCATGCCCCTCACGCGCCTCACCAGACACTAGCATCCTTGACAATACATTTCAATGTATCGAAGGGCTACACGGAAGTACCATCACTGGGAATCGAACCCGGCACCTCCGTGTCCGGAGTCGTACGTTGTAACTAAGTACCGCGCCTAAAAGCCGGTACCCGATGGGGATATATAAGATATATATACCCCCGTACTACCCGAGCAACGGGTTCCCGCAGTACATCCACAATTGGTTATGTAGTGAGGCCAACACTCCCCCGGAGTGCAACGTACGTATGTGTCCATTATCATGCCCATCACGGGGATCCCACAACACTCCTCCTAATGGACACCATCCCGTCGACTCCGGTCAAATCCTACAAACCCGCGTGTGCACACGCGGAGGGCCCATAACATGTTGAAGGGCTACACGGAAGTGCCATCACCGGGAATCGAACATGGCACCTTCGTGTCCGGAGTCGAACGCCGTAACCAAGTACCACGCCTAAAAGTCTGTACCCGATGGGGATATATTTCATATATTTACCCCTGTATTGCCCGAGCAATGGGCTCCCGCAGTGCATTCAGTACAGGCTAGGTAGTGGGGCCAAGACTCCCACGGAGTACAACGTACGGATGTATCCATTATCATGCCCATCACGGGGATCTCACAACATGTCATTGGCGTGTTTGGCACCCTTCCTCGGCGTGTGCTAAAGAAAGAAATGGATTTGTATTCAGCCCGATCCCGCTTCTCTTAAAGCATGTCGCCCACGTTCTTAGTTTATGCGGTTGATTGAAACGTGCCCCATGGAGTGCAAAGCCCGCATTGGCAACTGAGCTCCCGGTGGTTTGCTTCCCGCAATGTGGGGTGTGAGCCCCCAACAACCATCTTGGAGTTCGTGTGTCGCCATGTGCTTGTGGCGGGGGCCCGTGCTACGTACCCACTTAGCGATATTAATACCCTGAAAAGCGCGACAACTACGGTTCCCACGTACGCCGGCGTTGGGCGCACATTGCGTGGGGCGTCGTGCCCGAACGACATAGTGCGCGAACAACTTAGTTCCACGTACATTTTTCAACCAAAGTGGTAGGCATGACCAAATTATGTGCGCATTTTCCAAAACCCTGATACAACAAGTCATGGCTGCGTATTGCTCCGCGGCGTGTCCTTTCCAACTTTTTGAGAAAGCGCTTCCCCCGGCGGCCAAATTCGAAGAACGCGTGCAAATGGTGATGCAAAGGGCGCCCGCCGGCGGCGCAGCGGCGGCGGCCAAGGAGGCGGACGCGCTCTACCTCCATGCCCGTCGGTACTTGCCCCTACCTCCACCCGTTGGGCGCATGTAACCATGTAACCGTGGCATGCATTGCACGGTAGGGGGGTAACGCTACGAGGAGGGTTGCGACCAGAGGAGCGGCTCTTGTATCGGACGAGGGTGTGCGTGGATCAAGTCGGAGCCTTCCAGGACTTGAGCGAGGGTTTTCTCGCATGCATTCCTCCCCCCCCCCCCCCCCCCCCGACCTTCCCCCGACTCCGGCACGGCCGGAGTCGCATAGGGGCCTTAGTCATGCAAGCCCGACTCGACCAGCGCATACTTACCAACTAGAGTGATCAACGCCCTCAAGCGGCTGGAGCGGGCCGTGCATCGTGGAGAAAGCGACATAGTACTTTTTATATTTACATCGTAGCGATATGCCATTTATGTCCCCTAATGATGTAAATATTGTTGATACTGCCGACGGGCGACGGAGAGGGATGGAGAAGGATACTTCCCGGCGTAAAAGCCTAACCCTAAGTCATAGATGGGGGTTTTTGGCACGCACTGAAACAACACCCGATTTATCGATACTTGTTAAAATTTTGAATTCCAATTTCAATTTGTAATGTTAGGTAGTACATCTCCACTGATTTGGTGACTTTTAGGTCAAATTCAGGGTTTCAAAGTTACCTGAATTTGGTGTTCTCGAATTCGGTTATCAAACTTTTTGTCCTAGATGTGCACATTACTGAAGATATTGAAATTAGAAATTATTTACATGAATACCGAGTTAAGGGTTGGTGTCTCTAGGCGTTTCCTTAATCAGCCTATCCGGGGTCTTAGGATTAGGGCTTGCGCCGTGAAACACTTGGCCCAACCTCTTCAATGGCAGCACAACACCGTCAAATTCATACCGTACACGTCATTTTTTCATTTTTACATGCTAATATATATGAAAAAATCAAATGTCGCAAGTCTCCACGATGCGCGCCTTGCTCCATCCGTTGCGAGGGCGTTCGTTAGCAAAGGTTATCTATAAGCGCTCGTCGAGTCGGGTCTACCTAACCCATGCTCATGCGCGACTCCGGTCGTGCCGAAGCTTTGGGTGGGGGAGGGGTGGGGGGAAGACGTGCGAAAAAAACCTTCGCATAGGTCGTCGACGGTCCCGTCTCAATCTACGGACGACAACCCCGTTAGAGATAACCTTCGTAGCACGCCTCTTAGCCTATATTTCCCTTCCCCTCCGGGAGATGAGAAAAGAAGTCCAAAGCTCTTGACGGTGCTTGGTTGGCAATCTTGCTGCCGCACAAGATTTTCTCCCGTCCCCGGGCCGTCTCCGTATGCTTTCCAACACATGTCTTATCGCGTTGAATCCGCCCGTACCTTCCACCAGTGGTTTATGCTGTCATAGGACCACATATATAAGTATTGTACTGTTGTGATAACCCTTAGCACAATGCATGTGACAACCTGTCGATAACTCGGTACCGATTGAGGGATCGGTTGCTCGAACGCATTGATCGAGTCGCCGTTCCTCAAAACATGTGGGATAAAGAGACATGTCGGGTAGCCGGAAAACCTTCGTACCGGGTTTTTCCGTCAGCTTTCGATCCTTTGGACCTCCTCTGCCATACCGTGTCGCCCCTCCGGCTGCGACCCTCCTCTAGCATGCGTGATGCCTCGCCTCGCCCCCAAGGGAATCTCGAGTCCCACATGGCTGGTCCACGGCTAGCGAGCGCCTTGCCGTGGTTTCACTTCCCGGTTGTCCGCAGCCATCCACAACGCCCGCCGCCAACTCAGATCCGCCCGTACCGTCCTCGACGCCGAAAGCTCCTGAAATATAGGTCCCGTCTTTGAACATGAAAGCAATATTCAAGGAATATCAAACGCTGAAAAAAAATGTCGGGCTAGCCGAGCGGGAGATCTTGGCGCTTAAGTACAAATACTATTTTGAAAAGCCCTCAGTAAGTGGCTTTTCGACAATTGTTTATCCCGCAGATAGCACCAACCGGCTCACCCCGCCTAGCCCCCTACCGTGCCAGGTCCGGCACGGCAATAGGGTTACCAGCACGAGGGAGCATGTGTGAGTGCCGACGAAATTGAAATTTTACAACATGTACCGTATGCGTCGGTTTACAACATGTACCGTATGCGCCGGTTGCTGTCTCTGGGCCCTCCCAACAATGCCATTTATGAAACTTACAAGTCAAGGCTAGACCGTTAGTCGCCTAAATCCAACCTCACCAAAACCAACTTTGGGGTTTTAACTCCCCCCCGGGGAGAGTGCGGTGCGTGGTGGTGTCGGCGTGCGGTTAGGGGCGTGCGTAGGTGCAGTGTGCGGAGGTTCGGCGAGTGATCATGCGGGATTTGATGCGGTGTATGAGCGCAGCGGCGGCGGCCCCAGAGAAGGGTGCGCTCGCAAGCCCGTCGGCACCTACCTCTACCTCCACGCGGTGGGCGCTGGTAACCCCATAGCCGTGCGAGGCCTGGCACGGTAGGGGGTTGAACGAGGTACCGACAGCTGCGATCCGCAGGATCAGCGGCTGTCGGGAAGCCTTGTACGGAGGGTTTTGGAAAAACATAATATCCGTACACCGGCACAGGGATCTCCCGCTCGGCCAGTCCGATATGTCTTTTCCGCGACTAAATACTCGCAGATACTCTCCCGACGATGGGGCGGGGGCGGCGTCTGCGAAATATTTTTTGGCGAAGAAGGGTACGGACGGATCAGCGGAGGGACAAGGGTGTTGAAGCTGGCGGTGGACAGCTGGGAAGCATCGCTAGGGCACGGCGCTCGCTAGCGGTCGCCAGCCCTGCGAGAGCCTTAAGTCTCCACTTGGGGCGAGGCTTGATGCTATGCAGGACGGAGGTTGGTCGCAGCCGGAGGAGCGGCACAGTCTAGCGGCGGCGGTCCTAAGGATCGCCCGCCGCCGGAAAAGCCCGGTACGGGGGGTTTTTGGAAAAATTCCCGTACCCACCATCTTTTGAGGACCGGCGACTCGATCCCTATGTTCTTCCAACCCCTTCCCTAGTCGGTACCCGGTTATCGATAGGCTGCCTCGGGCAGTGTGCCTAGGGTTATCGTAACGGCACACTACTCGTAAAGGCGGCCCCCTAACAACGTAAACCACCGGGGGAGGGTACGGACGGCCACAACGCGATCAGATAGGTGCTGGAAACAGACGGGGAAAGGACAGGGGACAGGAGAAAATCTGGCTCGGGGGCAAGAGAGCCAGCCGGACACCGTCTGCAACCTAGTTCTTTTCTCTTCTCAGCCCCCGAAGGAGGAGAGAAGACTCGGCTAGGTGGCGAGCTGCGTCGAGAGGAGCGGCTAATACCTCGGGCGGGGTTGAGCACGGATCGAGACGGGACCGACGACGACCTATGCGAGGGGGGGTTTTCACCTTCCTTTCCCCCCAAGCTCCGGCACGACCGGAGTCGCACAGGAGCCGAAGTCAGGCAGGCTCGCCTCGACAAGCTCAAGTTGAACATCTTTGCTGATCAGCGACCCCGCAGCGGCTAGAGCAGGCCGCGTATCGTGGAGACTAGCGACATTTTTTATTTCATACTGTATCCAAAAAAATACGTATAGATCTGAAAATAATGAATACCTAGCTAGATACGGGTATGTTTTAGACGGTATCAATACTGCCATTGGAGAGGTTGGGATTAGTGGTTCACGGTCTACCTCACGCTTCTAAGTCCAGTTAGGCGTAGCAAAAGGGGGGGCCCAGAGACTCCAGCCGGTTTTACTTGGTATTGGAGTGTTTAATTTCAAATTCCAGGAGATGACGCAGCCATTGGACAGTATGCGTGTGGAGGTGTGGAAGGATGAGTGATGTGTCGAGTCGTGCTTTTGAGATGAGTTTGCCTGGTTAGTCAGAGCCGAGGGTGAGAAGAGAGGCGAGACTTGTGATGGTGGATATGAGTGCGGTGTACCCGTGCGGCTCATGACGATGGGCAAGATGTCGACTTCGGTACTTGGCCAGTGTTGGCGGATGGCATTGGCGAGGGGGGTGTATTTGGCGCGAATCAATTGAGCTGTGTGGGAGAGGTTGTGGTCCGTGCATTACTTCCATTCGTCCCCTATCTGAATATTTTTAAGCGAGGAGTATCGGCGGCGACCGTTTGTGTGACCGACGTATCGAGGGTCGAGGAGTCGGATAAAGTCGGGGTTGTGTGCCGGGGGTCGCAGCGCGGGGGGGGGGGGAGAATCTCAGTGGGGAGGATGACAGGGAACGTGGTTAGGGAGTCAGGCGAGAGGCCTTCGTCAGCACCGACAAGGCGGGTGGGCATGTGGGTGGGGTGAGGGGGGTGACAGTCAAGAGGGGTGTAGGTGGGTGTAGTGGATGCGAATGATTTGATAGGTTTGTTACCGAAGTTTGCGGTGATGGTCTGCCAACGTCCGCCGTTGTGGCGTTCCAAGAGGGAGAGGAGGAGTAGTAGCACTCGGTTGTGGCGGTCATGTCTTAGGCCAAACAGAGTGGGGCGGTTACTTCCATAGTGGGGCCGTTGGTGGTGAATCGGCCGCACATGGGGCAACGCAGGGTGGGGTTGTGGGTGAGGAAGTGGATGTTGTGTACGCCCCACATGAATTCTTGCTTGTGAGTGAATTGCGTGTTGGTGAGTGTTGCCTGTTTCGTGGAACGTGAAGTCGGCGCCGTCCTCCGTGGCGTGGGCGAGGAGGGCATTGTATTTGGTGGTGCGTGAGGTGTGTGTGTGTGTGTGTGTGTGTGTGCGTTTGGTGTTGTATGTGGGTGCGTTGGTTTTGAGCTTGATGCATATGTAGGGTATGGGTTCCCCTAGGGTTTGTGGTATGAGGGTGTATGGCCATGTTCAGTGGCCTGTCGACACGTCTGTACCTGTGGTGTATGTCGTGTCGGGTGGGTTTCCGTCCGCAGCCTGGTTAGCAAGGGCGTCTGCGAGGTCGTTGCCTAATGAGTGGTTGTGTGCTTTGATTTTGCCGAGGTGTGTGCGGATACCTGAGTCGCAACGGGGTTTGAGGGTGTGTGATATGGAGAGGAGCGTGTCTCGGTGAATGCTGTGGCGGTAGGTGGATGGGCAATTCATGTAGCTTGTATTAGGCGGAGGGAGCACGTATTGTCTGTAAGAAGGTGGGTATGGCCGAGTTGGAGGCCTATATCGATGCCTCCTAGTTCTGCGCGATTGAAGGTGTGTGTGGGAGGGGTGGAGGTCACCATGATTTTGATACGTGTGTCCGAGGCCGGGTGAGTGGCGGCCGCGCCAAGGGGGGAGGGGCCGCCCTTCTTGGAGCTATATGTTTATACGAAGTCCTATCCGTTCCAAACAAGTTCTCCCCTGGTGGGGAGGTACGTTAGTGTCGTGCGTTCCGGGAGGGGGTATGTGATGGGGTGAGTGGGGTTAGGGGGAAGATGGTAGATGCCTGCCGAGTGAGGTGAGTAAGTGTCGAAGAGGTGCGGGGGTAGGATGGTGATGGTGGGGTTGGGAAGGTGTGTATTGTAGATGGAATCGAGAGTGTTGTGGAGGGCGGTCATGGCTGCGTGTGAGGGTAAGGCAGAGAGTGCGAGGGGGTTGGCGACAAGGTAGATGACGACCATCCAACGTGTGCCGAATGGAGTGGGGGTGGGGTTGCGTGTGTGTTGGTCGGGGGGTAGGAAGGTGTTTGTGTCGTTGGGAAGGGTGTAGAGATGGTGGGTGTATGGAGAGTTGATGTACTTGGAATGTCGATAAGGGGTGTGTTCCCATCGGGGGAGGATGAAGATGGTGGCGTTGTGTTAGTGTGAGGCTGTGGAGTGAGCGCTAGTGATGGCATGTTCTATGGCGCGGCGCATGCGTTCGTGGTCGTATTCCGGGTTGGCTATGTTAGTGCTACGGTACATGTTGTACACAATTTCAATTTCAATATGTTAGTGCCGTGCCATGTGTGTGGTGCGTTGCTGCCACTCGATGAGAAGACGACGTCTTCGGGGTAGAGGGAGTGGTAGGTGTGAGAGTATAGGGCGGATTTGTTGAGGGGGTATGAGTAGACTTCTGTCTCGGTGTGGAATGTGTTGCGGAGTGCTGTGAGTAGGTCCTCTCGAGTGGCCCATGTGTTTCGTGTGGTGGCGGCGGGTGTGGGTGAGTGGATTTCTGAGCGGGAGCCTAGGCGAGTGATGAGGTGGTAGACAACTTCTTCGAACGAGCGGTGTGTGAGGTCGGGGCGGAAGAGTTGGAATAGGTGTCGGATGCGGGGGCCGGACAGGGTTGTGTATGCGCGGCCATCGGGGGTGCAGAGGATGGCAGTGTCATGGAGGGTGGGATGGGTGTGTATGGTGAATGTGCCGGTGGGGAGCATGTCGAGGTCTGGGTTGATGGGGTCGTGGTTGAATGTGATTAGGGGATGCGTCCATGGGGTGGATCCTAGGTCGGGCAAAGTGGATGGTGTGGAGGGGACGAATCCTGAGTTGAATGCGGTGAGGGCGGTGGGGCCGGGAGGGGTCTCACTGGTGGTGTCGTGGAGTTGTAGGCATGGGGCCCACTAGACCTCGTGTAGGTGGGTGAGGTCGTGTGGCTGGCCGCGTTCGCACCAATCGCATTGCCATGTGTCCGGGCCGTGAGCGGGGAGGCAGTGGGAGTGGACGGCAAAGTGCGGGCATGTGCAGCAGGTGGAGGTGAGGTCGGTGTGGAGAGGGTCGTGGCATAAAGAGCAGGCGGTGGGGGAGGGGCAGGGGTGATATACCGAGGTGGGGTTGGAGAAGATGAGGCGGAAGCCATCGTCTAGTTGGAGCTATATTTCCCATGCCGTGAGGTGTTCCGGGACTCATTCCACCATATACTGCGCTTGGCCGTTTTCTGTGTCTTTGTGTTTGGACAATATGCGTGAGACATCGCAGGGAGGGTAGTGGTGGTCGGATGGTGTGAGGTATTCCGCCTCGATGTGTGTGGTGGGGGCCAAGGGAGGGGGGTTTTGGTGTGAGGCTGTCGGATGCCGGATTTGAGGGTGGTGGGGGAGCGGAAAGGTGGGGAGGTGGGAACCCAGGAGGGGTGGATGGTGGTGGGGGGGATGCTTGTTTGGGGGAGCGGTGTGTGGTGGGCAGGCGGTTGTGAATAGTGTCAAGGGGTTCTGTGAGGACTGCGACGAGGAGGCGGATGGGGACTGAGAGTCAAGTGGTGGACCCCGTGATTGTGGACATGGATTTGCATGATTGAAGGAGGATGGAGGTGTCGGTGGCGCGGAGGAGGACTTGTGGCCACGTGGTGATGTTGTTCTGCCAAAGGCAGTTGAGGCGGTGAAGGAGGGTTGTGTGTGTTTGGCCGGGTGTGAAGTTGCAGTATGCTTGTTTGTAAGTGTGTGGGTCGGTGATGTGGGTGGGTTTGTCGCGGAGAGAGGCGAGGAGGGTGTTGTCTTGCTGGGTGAAGTGGGCGCGGAGTGTGGTGGCGATGGGGTTGGTGAGGGAGAGTGGAGGGATGTGGTGGAGCATGGTGCCCGCGTCGCGTTGGGCTCGGACCAAGCACGTGAGTGTGGGTGGGGAGGTGTTGCGGGACATGATGGATTCTGTGGGCCAATGGGTGTATGTGGTGGAGATGTTGTGAAAGCGTGTTCTTGCCATGTGGCCTCTGTAGCCGGGGGTGTTCATAATTTTGTGTAGGTGGCACACTGTGAGTTGTGCGGCGTGGGCTTTGAGGGAGGGAAGGCCGTAGCCGAGGTCAGAGGTGGGGCGGTGGAGGGTTGTGCGGGGGAGGTTACGCACCGACGAGACGGCGGAGCGGAGGGCTCGGCAGATTTGCCCGTCCATGATGTCCAGTTGGGAGTCGCTGAAGAGACCGAGTTGAAGGGTGAAGAACTTGCCGATGAGGAGGCCGCGGATGACGCGTATTCTGCGGGATTGCGTTAGTAGGGAGGTGGAGTGGGCATTGATGAGGGATGTGGTAGTGCGCTTTAGTTCCTGCCAGTGCTTAGTGCAGATGAGGGAGGTGCTGATTTCGACTCTAAGGACTCGCTTCGTGTCCGCGGGGCCAATGGATGGGATGGGGGATAAGTGGGCGTGGATGGTGACAAATTGCTTTTGTAGGTGGGATACAAAGAGGGTGCAGTTGGCTGGGGAGAGGGCGTTGCTTGAGCGCAAGAGGGCTCCGGTAATGCATCAGTTTCGGACGTTAACGGTCATACCCGTGTAGGCGCTGAAGAGGGAGAGCTTTCGGAGCTGGATTGTCATGTCGGGGGGTGAGCCCGTGGCAAGGCTGAGGTCGTCCGCGGAGCCGTGGCCGGGGTAGGTAGCCGTGGGTTCTGTTGGGTCAACGTTATTGGCGGGGGCGCCCGGGCGGTATCCCCGGCTGCCCACTGTGAGCCAGCGGAGGAATGGTTCGAGGAAGAGGGTGAAGAGGAAGGGGGAGAGGGTGTCTCCCTGGAGGGTGCCACGGTTGATGTCGATGGAGGGGGTGGGGCCGAGGGGGGTGATATAGTCGGTGGTGGACACACCGTACAATTGCTCGCAAGTGTCGACAAAGGTGGAAGGCATACCTAGTTGGCGCATGTGTTTGAACATGATGCGGTGGTTTGAGGCGTTGAAGGCGCCCTTGAAGTCCGCGTACATTACGTAGATGTCTTTTTGTAGATTTTGTCGTCCTCCATCATCATGATGATGGAGGACAGGGCGTCGTGCATACTGCGTTTGTTGCGGAATCCCTAATGTCGGTCGCTACTAAGGATGCAGTGGGATTCTGTGTATTTTGAGCCAGCATCTTTGATAAGTACGGTCCAGAGATTGAAAAGCTTGTTCATTAGGGTGATGGGGCGGTAGTTGTCGAGGAGGGTCGGGTCACCTTCTTTATGTAGGAGGCAGGTGGTGCTATGGCACCATTCGGGGGAAGTATATGCCTTGTAGGTGAGGAAAGAAGGGAGAAGAGGGCGGAACGGGTTGCTAGGGGTAGAAATTGTTATGACTCCGTTGGGGATACCGTCTGGCCCGGGGCCTTGCCCGTGCCGAGCGAGTTAATCGTTTTATCGAATGCATATCGTGTTATTATGTCGGCGAGTGTGAGGGTAGAGTCCCCGCGGGGTTCGATGAAGAATTGGTTGGGGTTGTCGGGTTGTTCCCACGGAGGTAATGGGAGTTCGGGTGGGGTGGCACGTGTGAGTTCGGTGTCCAAGTGGAGTGGACTGCCGCTAGGACTGCGGTGGGGGAGGGTTGAGGTTGCTTTGTCGGGTCGCGTTATTTTATGGAGGGTTGAGGTTGTGCGGCTGTGGGGGAGGAAGCCGCTTTTTATTATTAAGAGGCGGTGGGAGGTATTAGGGATAGCGTCGTAGGCGGTATTAGCGCGGGATTTTATTTTGCTTAGTTTGTCCGCGGTGGCGGTGTGGAGGAGGTGTCGGATGCGTTCTTGACATTTGTGTTTGATGGTATCGGGGGTTATATAGCCGGTCGTATGTAAGAGAGATTGGGCGAGGAAGAACCCGGACAACGCCAAAAAGTACTACCGACGCAAAATCGAGGCCACTGGTGGCTCCGTTCGCTCGACGCGCGGGAGGCCGAGGAAGTCTGCGACCAACAATGAAAACGGGTCTTGTGAGTAGGTGCGTTTAAACGCAGTGGGTAGTCGACAAGATAACAAATAGTTCTCGACCCGGGCTTGGTGCGTCTAAACGCGCGCGTTCGACCGATGAAAAATAATGTCTGGGAGTATATCATATCCTCTACAAGCAACCGACAAAGATGTCAATCCGCATCCCCTCTGCCTCCGAGCTCCCGACCGACGCCTACTACCGCAGCGTGTACGAGACTACGATGAATAAGGCTTTGAGCCAAGTGCCACGACCTCGTATTCCCATCCGCTACCAACCAACTTTCCGCTCCGCAAGCGAGAGGCGCATGACCGAGGCCAAAGCAAGACGTGAACATGCGACGTTGACTCCCAGCGGTCGCGTGTCCCGTGACGGTCTTTCACCCGGGCAGAGGGTCGCAGGGCGACGCGAGGTTGTGCGCGAGAACAATTTGATTATATACCTCATTCGTGTCATTGTGGCCAGCGGCATTGATGAAGCCCCACCACGCCATGTTTTCACACCCGCGGAGCGTGACACTCGCAATATGGTGGCGGTGGGGACGAGGAAGATTGTCGCGGTTTGCGAGAGTATCCGCGAGGTAAGAAGGAGAAACGCTAGGCCGACGTCAACTCGCCGTGTGACTCCGGCGAAATTTTCTAGCGTCCGCAGCTCCCAAATCAAGCGTGAGGGTAATGCCTCCGTTTTATGAAACGGAACGAGGTCGGAAATCTACCGACAATTCGCCGAGCATCAAAAGAGGGGTCAATCCTCGTGCAAAATGTGGGTTTCTCTTAGAGCGAATTTCAGAAAAACAGAGGTGGATAGGGATGGAAACGTATCAGAAATCAATCGGGAGGCGTTTAAAACAATAGTTTCAATGTAACGAGCGAGGAACAGTTGCATAATGAGTTGGAAAATATGATGAACTCTAGCGGAGCCGCTGGTGACTTCAACCTAGGCAAGGGCTCATGGTTTAAAATAGAGCCAACTGGTGTGACAAAAGCCAAAGTTGTATCCAACGGTTACGAAACTCGGACCGGGCGTGCTCACGTTCCACTTCCTTCGCCTTTCAACAGCTCCGCGTGCGGCTTGATAAATATCCGCAACGTAAATGACATGTGTTTCAAGTATTGCATTACCCTGCGGCGTTCAAACCCATGCGGGTATCGGTGCCAAAGCCCGACAAGGACGGGAAAGCCCCCACTTGAGCTTCAAGGCCGAGCACAAGAAGACGCAGATCCCCACCGTGATCTACGCCGACTCCGAGGCCATCAACCTCGAAATTCAAGAGATTACACCCAGCGGGAAGACCGAGCGCAGCTCCGAGCACCGTTGCGTGTCTATCCGAGCCCGTGTTCAAGGTATCCGGCTTCGACAGCGTCACTTTCCAGTGCACCGGCGACGATGCCGCCGACCATTTTGTGCGGAAGTTGTACGACCTCCGGCCAGAATTGTCCAAGGAATTCACGAAGAACATCCCGATGAAAATGACCCAGAAAGACGAAAAAGAGCACGCTGAGGCCAACGTTTGTTGTGAGTGTAAGAAAGGGTTGGGAGATGCAAGAATAAGCTTAAGGTCCGCCACCACGACCGCAAGACCGGGGACTACATAGGCGCGTACCATGCTGACTGCAACCTCCGCACGGGGATTCGTAAGGTTGAAATTCCGGCACTTTTCCACAACGGTAAGGGCTACGACAACCACTTCATCATCCAAGCCATCTCCCGCCAGGACGACACCGAGAACATGAAGGTGTCGGTGATCCCGGACAACAACGAGAAGTACAAGATGGTGAACTTTTCCAGGCTACCGGTTCCTGGACAACATCTCGTTCATGAATTCCGGGCTGGGTACCCTCTCCAACAACAGAATTGGGGACGACTCGAAGAATGCACCGCGATTCCACAAGGCCTTCAGCCAGAAAGGACTGAGTGAGGACAAGCTCATCCGGGTGACCATCAAGGGCGTGTTTCCCTACAAGTGGTTCAACTCGGAGGCCAAGCTGGAGCACACCGTGTTGCCGTCCCAAGAGGAGTTTTTCAACGACTTGTGAGGCGAGGAGTGCTCGGATAAAGAATACGCCCAAGCTCAATGGGTGTGTGAGCGGTTCGGCTGCACGACTTTCCATGACTACCGCGATGTGTACTTTGAGGCCGGTGTGTTGCTCTTGGCTGACGTGTTCGAGGCATTCCGCGACCTGTGCATGCACCAGTATGGGCTCGGCCCGGCGCACTACATCACGCTTCCATGCATGTGCATCGACGGTGATGCTATCGAAGCCGCGAAGAAGGATATCAAGGTCGAGTTGATCCACACGGACAAGAACACGTTCTTCGAGCGTGGAATTCGTGGTGGTGTGTCGGTGGTTTCGCACCGATACGCGAAGGCCAACACCCCGGGTGTCGATGACTACGATTCCAGCAAGCCGAATAGCAGCATCAAGTACCTCGGCGCCAATAACCTCTATATGGCTGGGCCATTATGCAGTACCTCTTCTGCGGCGATTTCACTTGGAGCGACATAACGTTGGAGCATGATGGTGCTAGATGGTCAATGGGACATCAACAAGGGAGACTCGGTGGAGTTTGACCTTGAGTGCCGAACGAGCTCCACGACAACCATAACGATCTACCGCTTGCACCCGAGCGGGTTTCACTGGGGCACGAAGACGCAAGCGAACACGCACAAAAGCTGATTGGGGACGCGTCCACGTCTTGCGAGAAGCTTGCCGGTCACCTCCGCCCGCACTTGAACTACGTGTGCGACGCTCGCCTGCTCCAATACTATGTCGGCAAGGGTCTACGAGTCACCAAATTGCACCGTGCCATGACTTACGCGCAGGCCCAAACACTCAAGCCGTGGATTGAGAAAGTACAAATCTGCGAGCGCAAGCGAAAAACCCTTTCGAAAAGGACTTTTCAAGCTTTGTAACAACAGCGTGTTCGGGAAGACCATGCAGAACGTCCGCGCCGAGACGTGCTACGAGTTCTTCACCGGGGACGACAAGCTGAAAAAAGCGTGTGGCAGACCCGCGTTTCGAGCGGTGCACCGTCATCGGCAACATAGCCGGGGTATCTCGGATCAAGGACGATGTCATGTTGAATAAACCTATATTCATGGGGCAAGTATCCTCGGCATGTCGAAGCTTCTAGTGTTCCGTCTTCACTACGACGTGATTCGTGAAAAATACGGCGAGAAGGTCAAGCTGCTTTTCACCGACAACGACTACATGTGCTACCACGTCGAACCCTAGACGCCGACATGGGACAGTTAGCGAGCCACTTCGACACGTACGACTACCTAGAGGAGAACCCATTGTACTTTAAAATGAACAAGAAGGTGGTGGGGAAATTCAATGACGAAACAAACGGGGTGCCAATCAGCGAGTTTGTAGGCCTCAAGTCCAAGATGTATTGTTTCACGGTGGGGAACACAACCAAGCGCACGGCTAAAGACATCAAGAAAGAGGTCGCCAAGCGCGAGCTCATGCTCCGTCGGTACAAGGAGGCGCTCGGAGGTAAGGCATGCACGGTAAAGCAAACGATGATCCAGTCCCGGAACCATCGGACATGCACGGTGTCCGCGACAAAGAATGCCCTAATCGGGTACAACGACAAGCGATGGATCTGCGGCGACGGAGTGAACACAAGGGCACATGGCCTTTACCTAAACAGCTGCGGCAGCGTTTATGGCGCGTAGACGTGCGGCTCGCTGTGCCTCGGAGAGTTGGGCGGTATTAAGCTGACCGGGGCCATCCTTAGTCACGCCGGGCTTTGGGAGTACGTGGCGACCCCGCTCGTCTTTGATAAATTTCCGGAGATATTCCCCGCGTTTGCAGTTCAACACTTTCCACGCTTCTGCCAACTTGTCCATGAGCGCCGAAACGTTAAAGTGCCCCACGGGCTTGCTTTGAGCGCCCAACAATCCCGAGATGTTGGTCACGCCAAGCAAAGAGTTATCGATTTGTGTGTTGAAGGGTCGAGGTTCAGCGCCCGAAATGAAGTCCTTTATTATGCTGAGGCGGAAAAAATCATCTCGCACGCTTGCGTCGATGGCGTTTTATGCTTCAAGGCCATGTCCGTGGTCGACCCGGCCTAACACCTCTTCGGTGTAACATTCATCGAACCGAAAGTCGATGCCGTGCCGCAAGCCACCGCCGAGCAGTAAATGAACTAGCTCAACCAACCCGTTGGCACTTATCGCCCGCCGCGCGCCGTCGGATACCCCAACTCGGTTTCGAACGATCGCGGAGTCACGGTGGTGTCCAATGTACACCATCGGCACTAGGAGGGCGACGGTGAGATTGTTGGTGGCAAGGTCGCGGGCTGCCTGTGTGAGCAAGTTCACCCGCACTTTGTACACAGTGACCCATAGCCATTCGGGTAGCCTCGCTCCAACTTGTTTCTTTAGTAAAAGTTGAATTTTGGTGTCCGCGCCGGCGGCTAGCTCGTGAGACTCTCGTATCGCCTGGTTGGTTCGACGTGGCATCGATCGTCGGCCAAGCGATAAATATTGATCGAAGCGTCGGTCCGCCATGCCGGCGTCCTCTACGCGGTTGGCGAATTCAGCCTCCTAAATGTTACGTAAGGCATCTTAGGTGTCGGCATCTCCTTGGTCGTACTCTTTTGCGAATACCCGTACGGGGTTCTCGGCGGCCTCGATCCGCCGAGAAAGTTATCTCTGATTTTTTGGATTCGCGCCAAACGGTTATTATTCTGCGTGGCCTGCATTTAGGCTTAATGGAGACAAAATATAATGCCGGCATGACATAACTAGTAGTTACATCGACATGGTAAAATTTTGCACGAGTCGGTCTCGGATCTTCACCGTGGTGGATGCCACCGTAAAACTTTTGATGCCACCGTGACACGTAGCGTCACCTTCGCGTTCAGTGTTTCGCCTAGGGCGCTCGTTGCTGCGACAAAGGCAAGGAACGTTCGGTGACGGTCAATGCAGTACCGGTCAAATCAAATGCGAGTGATGCGGTGCTTCGGCCCCTCAAAGACCTAATCCCATTCGTTTTTCTACAAGAGAAGGTGGGCCGTACCTCAGTAATTAAATCCGTTTGCTGCTTGAGCGAGGCTGGAAAGGTGAAATCAAGTGGTCTTTCCTGCTAAACCGTGCATATTTTTTAATTGAAATTGAAATTGAAATTGTTTACAACATGTACCGTATGCGCCGGTTTTTAGCCAAAAGCCGGATGCGTCGGCTGCTGTCTCTGGGCCCTCCCAACTATGCCATACAGGGAACTTACAAGTCAGGGCTAGACCGTTAACCACCTAATCCAACCTCTCCAAGGGTGTTCGGGGGTTTTACTCCCCCCGGGGAGGGTGCAAGTAGAGGCGGAGGTTGTGTGCATTCAGGGTCGCGCGTGGAGGCAATGTGCGGATGTGCGGTGGGAGGTCGTGCGGGACTTGATGCGGTATATGCGTAGGAGGTGATGCAGCCATTGGACAGTATGCGTATGGAGTTGAGCAAGAATGCGAGATGTGTCGAGGCGTGTTTTGGAGACGAGTTTATCTGGAGGGTCGGTGCGGGTGGTGAGAAGGGAGGTGAGACTTTTGATGGTGGAGGAGTGTGGTGTACCGGTGCGGCTCATGACTATTGGTATGATGTCGACCACTGTGCTTGGCCAGTGGTTTCTGATGGCGTTCGCAAGGGGTGTGTATTTGGTGCGTATGAGGTCAGCTGTGTGCGAGAGGTTATTGTCTGTGCAGTACTTCCATTCCCCTATCTGGATTTTTTTTATGGATGCGTAACGTCGGCGACCGTTGGAGTGTCCAACGAATCGGGGTTCGAGGATGCGGATGAAGTCAGGTTTGTGTGCATGGGGACGAAGTGGGGGGGGGAGAATCTCAGGTGGGAGGACGGCGGGGCACGAGGTGAGGGAATCGGGCGAGAGACCTTCGTCAGCAGCGACGAGGCGGGTGGGCATGTGGGTGGGGTGAGGTGGGTGGCAGTCAAGTGGGGCGCAGGCAGGGGTGGGGGAATCAAACGATTTTATGGGTTTGTTACCGAAGTCTGCGGTGATGGTTTCCCATCGCCCTCCGTTGTGGCGTTCCAGTAGGGAGAGTAGGAGTTGCAGAGCGCTGTTGTGTCGGTCCTGTCTTAGACCAGACATAGAGGGGCAGTTACCAGCCATGTGGCCGTTGCTAGTGAATTGGCCACATAGGGGGCAGCGCAGGGTGGGGTTGTGAGTAAGTAGGCGGGTGTTGTGGACACCCCACATGAATTCTTGTTTGTGTGTGAACTGTATATTTGTGAGGGTTGAGTGTTTTTTGTGGTAAGAGAAATCGGCTCCGTCCTGCGCGGCGCGGGCGAGGAGGGCACCGTGTTTGGTTGTTCGCGAGAGAGGAGTGTGTGTGTGTTTTGTGCTGTAGGTCTGTGCGTCGGATTTGAGGTTGGTGTATTTGTAGGTTACGGGGTCCCCTAGCGTTTGTGGGATGAGGGTGTATGGCCATGTCCAGTGGCCTATTGTGACTTCAGAACCTGTGGTGTATGTAGTATCGGGTGGGTGACCATCCGCGACTTGGTTTGCGAGGGTGTCTGCGAGGTCGTTGCCGATGGACTGGTTGTGGGCTTTGATTTTGCCGAGGTGTGTACGGATGCCTGTGTCGCAACGGGTTTTAAGGGTGTGTGTGATAGACGCGAGGGTGTCGCGGTGAATGTTGTGGCGGTAAGCGGAAGGGCAGTTTAAGTAACCTTGTATGAGGCGGAGGGAGCACGCACTGTCTGTGAGGAGGTGGGTGTGGCCAAGTTGGAGGCCGATGTCTATGCCAGCTAATTCAGCACGATTTATTGTATGGGAGGGAGGGGTAGAGGTCACCATGATTTTGACTCGGGTGTTCGAGGCGGGGTGGGTAGCTGCTGCTCCGAGGGGGGTCGAGCCGCCTTTTTTTGAGCCGTCCGTGTATACGAAGTCCTGCCAGTTCCAAGCTGGGGTGCCTCTGGTGGGGGGGTACGTTAGATGCACGCGGTCTGGGAGGGGGTATGTGAGGGGGTGAGTTGGGTTTGGGGGGCGGTGGTATATGCCTGCTGAGTGGGGTGAGTATGTGACAAAGAGGTGTGGAGGAGGGGGGGTGATGATGGGGTTGGGGAGGTGAGTGTCGTAGATGGATTCGAGAGTGTTGTGAAGTGCTGTCATGGCTGCGGGTGACGGGAGGGTGGTGAGTGCGAGGGGGTTAGCGACGAGGTATATGTCGACCATCCATCGTGTGCCGAATGGGGTGGGGGTGGGGTTGCCAGTGTGTTGGTCGGGGGGTAGGAATGTGTTTGCGTCATTGGGCAGGGTGTAAAGGTGGTGGGTGTATGGGGAGTTGATGTATTTGGAGTGGCGGTATGGTGTGTGTTCCCATCGGGGGAGGATGAGGATGGTTGCGCTGGGTGTGTGTGGGGCTGTGAGGTGTGCGCTGGTGATTGCGTGTTCCATGGCTCGTCTCATGCATTCGTGGTCGTATTCGGGGTTGGCTATGTTGGTGCCTTGCCATGTGTGTGGGGCATTGCTGCCGCTAGATGAAAAGACTATATCTTCAGGGTAGAGGGAGTGGTAGGTGTGGGAGTGGAGGGATTTATTGAGGGGGTCGGAGTAGAGTTCTGTCTGGACGCGGAATGTGTGACGGAGGGCTGTGAGTAGGTCTTCTCTAGTGGCCCATCTATTACGGGTGGTGGTGGCGGGTGTGGGTGAGTGGATTTCTGAGCGGGAACCTAGGCGGGTGAGGAGGTGGTAGACCTCCTCTTCGAACGTATGCTGCGAGAGGTCGGGGCGAAAGAGCTGAAAGAGGTGGCGGACGCGGGGGCCGTTAAGGGTGGTGACCGCGCGGCCGTCGGGAGTGCAGAGTATGGTGGTGTCGAGGAGTGAAGGGTGTGCGTGGATAGCGAATTTACCGGTGGGGAGCATGTCGAGGTCGGGGTTGATGGGGTCATGGTTGAATGTGATTAGGGGGTGTGACCACGGAGGGGGTCCGGGTTCTGGCAGAATGGGTGTGGTGGAGGGGACATAGCCGGAGTTAAATGCGGTGAGGGCGGTGGGGCCGGAGGGGGTCTCACTGATGGTGTCGTGGAGTTGTAGGCACGGGGCCCACTGCACTTCGTGGAGGTGGGTGAGGTCGTGGTGTTGGCCGCGAGCACACCAGTCGCACTGCCATGAGGCGGGTCCCTGAGCTGGGCGGCATTGGGAGTGTATGGCAAAGTGCGGGCATGTGCAGCAGGTGGAGGAGGGTTCTGTGTTCAGGGTTTCGTGGCAGATGGAGCAGGTAGAGGGGAAGGGGGAGGGGAGGCATACCGATGTAGGAGTGGAGGAGATGAGGCGGAAGCCGTCGTCGAGTTGGAGCTGAATGTCCCATTCCGTAAGGTGTTCTGGGGCCCATTCAACCATGTATTGTGTTTGGCCGTATTCTGTGTCTTTGTGTTTGGAGATGATGCGTGTTACGTCGCAGGGGGGGTAGGGGTGGTCGGAGGGGGTGAGGTATTCTGAGTCTAGATGTGTGATGGGTGCAATGGGGGTGGGGCGTTTGGTGCGGGGGGTGTAGATGCCGGATTGGAGGTCGTGGGTGGAGCGGGGGAGGTGGGGGGAGAGGAGGGGAATCCAGGAGGGATGTATTGTGGTGGGGGGGGATGCCTGTTTGGTATGGGGGTTCGAGATGGGGAGGCGGTTGTGGATAGTATCGAGGGGTTCGGTGAGGATTGCGGCGAGGAGGCGGATGGGAACGGAGAGCGGGGTGGTGGACCCCGAGAGTGTGGAGATGGTTTTACTTGATTTGAGGATGAAGGAGGATGAGGTGGCTCTGAGGATGACTTGTGGCCACGAGGTGATGTTGTTTTTCCAGAGGGGGGTGAGGCGGGGTAGGAGGGAGGCGTGTGTTTTGCGGGGAGAGAAATCGCAGTAGGCTTGTTTATATGTGTGGGGGTCGGTGATGTGTGTGGCGGTGTTACGGAGTGAGGCGAGGAGTGTGTTGTCTTGAGTGGTGAAGTGGGTGCGGATTGTGGAGGCGATAGGGTTGGTGAGGGAGAGTGGGGGGATGCTGTGGAAAAAGGTGCCTGCGTCCCGTTGAGCACGGACTAAGCACTTTAGTGTGGGTGGAGTGAGACATGTTGACATGATGGATTCAGAGGGCCAGTGGGAGTACGTTGTGGATATGGTGCGTATGTGTGCGCGGGCCATGTGGCCTCTATATCCCGAGTTGTTCATGATTTTATGTAAGTGACAGACTGTGAGTTGTGCGGCGTGTGCTTTGAGGGAGGGGAGGCCGTATCCTAGGTCTGTGGTAGGGCGGTGGAGTGCGGTGCGGGGGAGACTACGTACCGAAGAGACGGCGGAGCGGAGTGCGCGGCAGATTTGTCCCTCGAGAGTGTCGAGTTGGGAGTCGGTGAAGAGGCCGAGCTGGAGAGTGAAGTGCTTTCCGATGAGGAGACCACGGATGACCCTGATTCTGCGGGATTGAGTCAGTGGGGATGTGGAAAGTGCGGTGATGAGGGATGCAGTGGAACGTTTGAGTTCCTGCCAATGTTTGGTGAAGTTAAGGGCGGTGTTCAGTTCAACTCCTAAGACGCGGTACGTTTCTTTGGGGCCAATGGAGGGGATGGGGGTCGGTGTGGAGTTTAGGGAGATGGATTGTGATTGCAGGCGGGATGCAAGGAGGGTAGTGTTGGCCCGGGTAAGGGCGTTGCCTGTACGCCAGAGGGCTCCGGTGATGCAGCATTTGCGGATGTTGACTGTCATGCCCGTGTAGGCGCTGAAGAGGGAGAGTTTTCGTAGCTGGATTGTCATGTTGGGGGTCGAGCCCGTGGCGAGGCTGAGGTCGTCCGCGAAGCCGTGTCCCGGGTAGGTGGCTGTGGGTTCTGTGGGGTCAGCGTTAGTGGCGGGGGGGCCTGGGCGGTAGCCCCGGCTGCCCACCGTGAGCCAGCGTAGGAAGGGTTCGAGGAAGAGGGTGAAAAGGAAGGGGGAGAGGGTGTCGCCCTGGAGGGTTCCGCGATTGATGTCAATGGAAGGGGTGGGACCGTGGGGAGTGATATATGCTGTGGTTGAGACCCCGTAGAGGTGTTCGCATGTGTCGACAAAGGTTGGGGGCATACCGAGTTGGCGCATGTGTTTGAACATGATGCGGTGGTCCGCGGCGTTAAAGGCACCTTTGAAGTCCGCGTACATGACATAAATGTCTTTGCTGTGGAGTTTCGCATCCTCCATCGTCGTAATGAGGGAGGAAAGGGCGTCGTGGATGCTGCGGTGTTGGCGGAATCCGTCCTGTTGGTCGCTGAGAATGCCGTGGGTTTCGGCGTATTTCGAGCCTGCGTCTTTGATTAGTGCTGTCCACAGTTTAAGGAGGTTGTTCATGAGGGCGATAGGGCGGTAATTATCGAGGAGGGAAGGGTCGCCTTTTTTATGTAGGAGGCAAGTTGTGCTGTGGCACCAGTCCGGGGGGGTGTATGATTTATGGGCTAGGAGGGAGAGGAGAGAGAAGAGGGCGGAGCGGGTCGCCGGGGGTAGGAATTTGATTATTTCATTGGGGATACCGTCGGGGCCGGGGGCTTTGCCGGTGCCAAGGGAATTGATGGTTTTATCGAAGGTATCGCGGGTAATCATGTCGGCTAGGGTGAGAGAGGGGTCGCCGCGGGGCTCGATGGTGAAGTTGTCGGGGTTGTCAGGGAGTTCCCATGGGGGGGTGGGGAGTTCGGGGGGGGTGGCGCGGTCGAGTTCTTTAGCGAAGTGTGTGTGCACCGCGTCGATGACGGCGGAGGGGGAGGAGGCGGTGGTGTTATCGGGTGTGGTGACGCGGTGGAGGGTGGAGGTGGTGCCGGTGGGGGGTAGGAGGCCACTCTTAATTTTTAATCGGCGGTGAGATAGTTTGGGGCAGGTGTCATAGGCTATGTTGGCTCGAGTTTTTATTTTATTAATCCTGTCCGTGGTGGTGGTGTGAAGTAGGTGGCGGATGCGTGCTTGGCATTGTTGTGTGATGGCGGTAGGGGAGAGATATTCGGTTGTGTTTAGTAGGGACTGGGCGATGTGAAGAGGGCCTTTGAGTTTGCTGCATTTACGGAGAGTGAGTATTTGAGTGCGTGTTGTTTTTGGGAGCCAGGTGGGGGTGTAGGTGCCTTGGGTTGGGCGTCGTGGTTTGTCGGGGAGGAGGGGCCAGATTGTGGCCGCGTGGTCCATGTGGCGGGAGAGGAGTGTGGTGAATTGTGAGGCTAGGGTGTCAAGGGTGTCTGGGGTGGCCGAGGTGTGTGAGGTGTTAAGGATTTCTGCGTGGAGGGATGCCGTTTGGTTGATGAGGGCTGGTGTGCTGGATTGGTATGATGTGATGTGGTCCGGTGTGAGTGGAAGGCGGAAGGTGAGTTTGCGCGTCGTGTGATGTGTGCTGGGGTGGGTGTGGGGAGGGGGGGGGTGTGCTATAAGTGAGAGAGGAGCTGGAATGACCAGGTGGATAGCGGAGTGGTCGGTGAAGTGGGAGGGAGAGGGGTATATCGAGCAGGAGGACGGTGGGAGGGTAGTGGGAGAAGGAGGGGTGGTGAGCCAGTGGTCGAGGCAGCCCCCGCTTCTGGGGAAGGTAGGAATTGGGTCGTGGAGGGGGTGTAGGTGGGATTTGAGGAGGGAGGTGAGAGCAGGGTGTCCTGTACCTGGGTGGGTGGTGGTTTGGAAGTCTCCTCCCCAGAGGGTGCGGTGGTGGGGGTGGTCGTCCGTCAGTCGGAGGCCCCAAGCCGCGACTTCTGCGTAGAGGCGGGTCAGGTGGGGGGCGTGGAGCTGGGGCATATACGTGCCGAGGAGGAGGTATGGGGTGCCTGAGTGGGGGACGATTTTCAGTGCGGCGATATGGGGGATGAGGTGGGGGGGCGGGGTTAGGACAGTGGAAGATTGGAACGAGGTCCGCCGGACCGCGAAGAGAACGCCTGCGTTGGGTAGGGGCACAGTTGAGTAGCAAGGGCGGGAGCTTTTGAGGTGGTATTGGGGGAGGGCCGTGCGCCAGCGGGATTTGTGGGTGGCGTGGTTGGTTTCTGTGAGGACCATGACGTCTGGGTGGTGGGTGGTGGAGAGGTGATCGACGTCCATGATGGAGGTGTGTAGGCCGCGGGTGTTGAGGGTG